>OZ026835.1:46504094-46507735 GCA_964023205.1 Lutraria lutraria | reverse complement strand
CTAACCCTAACCCTAACCCTAACCCTAACCCCTAACCCTAACCCTAACCCTAACCCTAACCCTAACCCTAACCCTAACCCTAACCCTAACCCTAACCTAACCCTAACCCTAACCCTAACCCTAACCCCTAACCCTAACCCTAACCCTAACCCTAACCCTAACCCTAACCCTAACCCTAACCCTAACCCTAACCCTAACCCTAAACCCTAACCCTAACCCTAACCCTAACCCTAACCCTAACCCTAACCCTAACCCTAACCCTAACCCTAACCCCTAACCCTAACCCTAACCCTAACCCTAACCCTAACCCTAACCCTAACCCTAACCCTAACCCTAACCCTAACCCTAACCCTAACCCTAACCCTAACCCTAACCTAACCCTAACCCTAACCCTAACCCTAACCCTAACCCTAACCCTAACCCTAACCCTAACCCTAACCCTAACCCTAACCTAACCCTAACCCTAACCCTAACCCTAACCCTAACCCTAACCCTAACCCTAACCCTAACCCTAACCCTAACCTAACCCTAACCCTAACCCTAACCCTAACCCTAACCCTAACCCTAACCCTAACCCTAAACCCTAACCCTAACCCTAACCCTAACCCTAACCCTAACCCTAACCCTAACCCTAACCCTAACCCTAACCCTAACCCTAACCCTAACCCTAACCCTAACCCTAACCCTAACCCTAACCCTAACCCTAACCCTAACCCTAACCCTAACCCTAACCCTAACCCTAACCCTAACCCTAACCTAACCCTAACCCTAACCCTAACCCTAACCCTAACCCTAACCCTAACCCTAACCCTAACCCTAACCCTAACCCTAACCCTAACCCCCTAACCCTAACCCTAACCCTAACCCTAACCCTAACCCTAACCCTAACCCTAACCCTAACCCTAACCCTAACCCTAACCCTAACCCTAACCCTAACCCTAACCCTAACCCTAACCCTAACCCTAACCCTAACCCTAACCCTAACCCTAACCCTAACCCTAACCCTAACCCTAACCCTAACCCTAACCCTAACCCTAACCCTAACCCTAACCCTAACCCTAACCCAACCTAACCCTAACCCTAACCCTAACCCTAACCCTAACCCTAACCCTAACCCTAACCCTAACCCTAACCCTAACCCTAACCCTAACCCTAACCCTAACCCTAACCCTAACCCTAACCCTAACCCTAACCCTAACCCTAACCCTAACCCTAACCCTAACCCTAACCCTAACCCTAACCCTAACCCTAACCCTAACCCTAACCCTAAACCCTAACCCTAACCCTAACCCTAACCCTAACCCTAACCCTAACCCTAACCCTAACCCTAACCCTAACCCCTAACCCTAACCCTAACCCTAACCCTAACCCTAACCCTAACCCTAACCCTAACCCTAACCCTAACCCTAACCCTAACCCTAACCCTAACCCTAACCCTAACCCTAACCCTAACCCTAACCCTAACCCTAACCCTAACCCTAACCCTAACCCTAACCCTAACCCTAACCCTAAACCCTAACCCTAACCCTAACCCTAACCCTAACCCCTAACCCTAACCCTAACCCTAACCCTAACCCTAACCCTAACCCTAACCCTAACCCTAACCCTAACCCTAACCCTAACCCTAACCCTAACCCTAACCCTAACCCTAACCCTAACCCTAACCCTAACCCTAACCCTAACCCTAACCCTAACCCTAACCCTAACCCTAACCCTAACCCTAACCCTAACCCTAACCCTAACCCTAACCCTAACCCTAACCCTAACCCTAACCCTAACCCTAACCCTAACCTAACCCTAACCCTAACCCTAACCCTAACCCTAACCCTAACCCTAACCCTAACCCTAACCCTAACCCTAACCCTAACCCTAACCCTAACCCTAACCCTAACCCTAACCCTAACCCTAACCCTAACCCTAACCCTAACCCTAACCCTAACCCTAACCTAACCCTAACCCTAACCCTAACCCTAACCCTAACCCTAACCCTAACCCTAACCCTAACCCTAACCCTAACCCTAACCCTAACCCTAACCCTAACCCTAACCCTAACCCTAACCCTAACCCTAACCCTAACCCTAACCCTAACCCTAACCCTAACCCTAACCCTAACCCTAACCCTAACCCTAACCCTAACCCTAACCCTAACCCTAACCCTAACCCTAACCCTAACCCTAACCCTAACCCTAACCCTAACCCTAACCCTAACCCTAACCCTAACCCTAACCCTAACCCTAACCCTAACCCTAACCCTAACCCTAACCCTAACCCTAACCCTAACCCTAACCCTAACCCTAACCCTAACCCTAACCCTAACCCTAACCCTAACCCTAACCCTAACCCTAACCCTAACCCTAACCCTAACCCTAACCCTAACCCTAACCCTAACCCTAACCCTAACCCTAACCCTAACCCTAACCCTAACCCTAACCCTAACCCTAACCCTAACCCTAACCCTAACCCTAACCCTAACCCTAACCCTAACCCTAACCCTAACCCTAACCCTAACCCTAACCCTAACCCTAACCCTAACCCTAACCCTAACCCTAACCCTAACCCTAACCCTAACCCTAACCCTAACCTAACCCTAACCCTAACCCTAACCCTAACCCCTAACCCTAACCCTAACCCTAACCCTAACCCTAACCCTAACCCTAACCCTAACCCTAACCCTAACCCTAACCCTAACCCTAACCCTAACCCTAACCCTAACCCTAACCCTAACCCTAACCCTAACCCTAACCCTAACCCTAACCCTAACCCTAACCCTAACCCTAACCCTAACCCTAACCCTAACCCTAACCCTAACCCTAACCCTAACCCTAACCCTAACCCTAACCCTAACCCTAACCCTAACCCTAACCCTAACCCTAACCCTAACCCTAACCCTAACCCTAACCCTAACCCTAACCCTAACCCTAACCCTAACCCTAACCCTAACCCTAACCCTAACCCTAACCCTAACCCTAACCCTAACCCTAACCCTAACCCTAACCCTAACCCTAACCCTAACCCTAACCCTAACCCTAACCCTAACCCTAACCCTAACCCTAACCCTAACCCTAACCCTAACCCTAACCCTAACCCTAACCCTAACCCTAACCCTAACCCTAACCCTAACCCTAACCCTAACCTAACCCTAACCCTAACCCTAACCCTAACCCTAACCCTAACCCTAACCCTAACCCTAACCCTAACCCTAACCCTAACCCTAACCCTAACCCTAACCCTAACCCTAACCCTAACCCTAACCCTAACCCTAACCCTAACCCTAACCCTAACCCTAACCCTAACCCTAACCCTAACCCTAACCCTAACCTAACCCTAACCCTAACCCTAACCCTAACCCTAACCCTAACCCTAACCCTAACCCTAACCCTAACCCTAACCCTAACCCTAACCCTAACCCTAACCCTAACCCTAACCCTAACCCTAACCCTAACCCTAACCCTAACCCTAACCCTAACCCTAACCCTAACCCTAACCCTAACCCTAACCCTAACCCTAACCCTAACCCTAACCCTAACCCTAACCCTAACCCTAACCCTAACCCTAACCCTAACCCTAACCCTAACCCTAACCCTAACCCTAACCCTAACCCTAACCCTAACCCTAACCCTAACCCTAACCCTAACCCTAAC
>OZ026835.1:44948626-45103894 GCA_964023205.1 Lutraria lutraria | reverse complement strand
AGACTAATATTTCACACTTACCTTCAAAAACTTAGAATTTCTCTCTGGTACTATATTCATACACGGACTGGTTACATGTGTCTGTATAGCTTTAGTCATATCTTCAACAGTAAATGTTTCATCAGACTGGTTCTGCCTGGATACATAACATCATGTGCTCACATTAAATAACTTACATAAATAAGGTTAACAAAATATCAACAAAAGCAACATCAAAATTTCTAAATTAGGACATCTGCAAGAATTGTCAAATCATAGTAAATAAATTGGTAAAACTTGAAACAAGAGTGTTGCAAGCCAATGCTCGTCTGTTAACCGCCTCAGTGAAATCTATTCACCTATGAAATTGCATGTTGCTACCTCTTATATTCTGAGCTAAATTAAAGTTTTTGCACGACACAGACTTTGATGCAGACAATGCAGTAATCACAATGGCTGGACTTTCTCTTCGAAAACAGACAAGCTAAATGTGAATTTCTAAATTAGGTCATCTACAAAAATTGTAAATTCTAAGTAAATAAATTGGCAAAACTTAGTAAAACAAGAAAATATATCCCAGAAAAGATTTAATTCATCATTATTTTTAACAGTTGAGAAAGGAGGTCAATTCTGACCAGTGAAGGTAAATTAAATATACAGTACTATAAGTTACAGAATACAAACTCACCATTCAAAGATTTCCTGACAAAATCGTACAGGACATTTCACTTCCTCACACTCATTGTTATGATCAAACAGGACCTGGAAGTAACATTTCCGTAGCTCATACTGTTTTTCTCCCGGAAAATCTGGCCCTAATGTAAGCATGACCTCCTGCAGCTGCAATGTGAAGAACGGGAAAATTTATAGTGTATTTAGCCCTGAGAAAAGACTACTAAGTATTTGTCCGTAAATATCACCTTTGAATACAGACTTTATGCCAACAGAGACAGAGACAGTCCCCCAAAATTTATATTAAACAGATCCCTAAACAAGATCACCGCAAAGAGTGCCAACACTCATCCTGTACACCACCTCAGTAAGATCTATCCATCTATGAAGTTTCATGTTGCTACCTCTTATAGTTTCTGAAGTACCAAACACTGCAGTGATCACGCAAGCTAGACTTTTTCTTTGAAAACAGACAAGCTAAAAATTTATCCTAGCAAGGAAAAAAACATGACCCCAACTGATTCTGAGGCTTGAAACAATTACCTGAAACAGATCTCTAACTAGAGCTGTCACAGAGGTGACTAATACCCCTGTCGCCGCTTTAAAACTAATACTGCAATAGTACACTATATGGCTAAGTTCAGGGGGACATAACACTGCAATGAGTGAATTGCTGGGCATGAAAATTGTGTCTTGCACATCTACACTTCATGGTTATAATATTACAAGTTTCATTGCAATAGCTTAAAAAATGTTGAAGTAGTTCGCTCCACAAACTTTATGCGGACAGACCGACCGACCAACAACCGACCTACAGAGTGACTCCAATATACTCCCTCTCAAACTTTGTTTCGGGGTATAAAGAAAGTACCTTAACATGTCCTCAGCCAGCCCAAAAATGATTCGTTCCCAGGAAGTATGAACATTTTACAAGAACATTTTATTAACATTTAATCATTATTCATAGTCTTGATTTTGCACCATTATTCTTGTCTAATCAAAATCTGTGCAACTTTGGTTACCAATAAACTCATTTAACAATAAAAATGTATGAATACAATTTTACATTGCCATGGTCCATGAGACAATTTTATGCAAACCCATTGTATACAATACCTCACCGATAAACAGTTAAAGTCAAGGTTAAATTTACCACACATGATAATAATACGCCTACATGCATAAAAACAGAAATTCAAAATAAACATCAATAGTTTGACACTGTAAGATGATATGGTAATTCATTTGAAAACCTGACTCAGGATTTCTTAGAAATCATTCAATATAGAGCTAATTGAATTTCAAAGAAAAAATAAAACCGATGTGGCTAAGATAAAAGAGATAACATTGAATATTTTGATAAGGTAAACAAACATATGATGTTGTACTGTATACACATAAGTTGTTGTACAGTACATACATAAGAGGTTGTACTGTATACACATAAGTTGTTGTACAGTACATACATAAGAGGTTGTACTGTATATACATAAGTTGTTGTACAGTACATACATAAGAGGTTGTACTGTATATACATAAGTTGTTGTACAGTACATACATAAGAGGTTGTATTGTATATACATAAGTTGTTGTACTGTATATACATAAGTTGTTGTACAGTACATACATAAGAGCAGGGCACCCAAAAACCGACAATTTGCCGGTCCAGACCGAATTTCAACGCCTCAGACCGATTTGAGCAGCAGAAAAGTGTTAAAAAATCGGTCTATAAATGAGCTATAAATGTTTCATAAATTTCATGAAATTCGGTCCATATCGCATTGTACGCGCAAAATGTCACAAACCTTCCTGTATATTGTTCGCACCATTCTAATGACCCCCAATAAACACGTCAAGATGCCTGCAGCGATCTTTTGTTAATCCAATCAATAGGGGGTCGATGGTAATTAGTCCAAACACGTGGTCACATGTAAACTGGTTCTCATTGACTTGTATGCACTTCGGTGCACAGCAACATGGAACGGGAACCAGTTTATGTTTACATGCAGACGATTTTACTCGTTTAACTCTAGAACAGTTCTGAAAGTTAATCGAACGCGCAAGAGATTTATTTACGTGAACACCGGCTGCATGGAGTTGTCTCCCGCGACGATCTTCAAATCTGTACTGATTGTTGACATTTAAAACATTGACATTACGATAGTCAGAAAGCCTTGCCCGATCATGAAGTAAAGTAAACATTAGATGTGAATGAATTTAATTCGCTCGATTTACTCTAGAACAGTCCTGCATGTTCATCGAACGTATACGGTTCCGTAATACATTTTCGCGACCCTTACTGAATTTAGAAATTGTTCTTCGTAGCTCGTGTTTTGGGTCTAATAATACATAATGGAGCATATTAATTTGTTTCTAATAATTTAAAGTTAGACTGTCACTCATATATTACGATAAACCGCGATGCTGCATGTTTTCAATGGTGACAACTTACGTATAGGTAACGTACGGGGGGGGGGGGGGGGGGGGGTACATTTTCGCCTAAAATGGGGGGGGGGCGACTCTGGACCGATTTTGATTTCAACTTTTTAGATGCCCTGCATAAGAGGTTGTACTGTATACACATAAGTTGTTGTACAGTACATACATAAGAGGTTGTACTGTATATACATAAGTTGTTGTACTGTATATACATAAGTTGTTGTACAGTACATACATAAGAGGTTGTACTGTATACACATAAGTTGTTGTACAGTACATACATAAGAGGTTGTACTGTATATACATAAGATGTTGTATGGTATACACATAAGATGTTGTACTGTATATACATAAGTTGTTGTATGGTATACACATAAGATGTTGTACTGTATATACATAAGATGTTGTATGGTATACACATAAGATGTTGTACTGTATATACATAAGATGTTGTATGGTATACACATAAGAGGTTGTACTGTATATACATAAGAGGTTGTACTGTATATACATAAGAGGTTGTACTGTATACACATAAGTTGTTGTACAGTATATACATAAGTTGTTGTACTGTATATATATAAGAGGTTGTATGGTATACACATAAGATGTTGTACTGTATACACATAAGAGGTTGTACTGTATATATATAAGAGGTTGTATGGTATACACATAAGAGGTTGTATGGTATATACATAAGAGGTTGTACTGTATATACATAAGATGTTGTACTGTATATACATAAGAGGTTGTACTGTATATACATAAGAGGTTGTACTGTATAGACATAAGAGGTTGTACTGTATACACATAAGATGTTGTACTGTATACACATAAGTTGTTGTACTGTATATATATAAGAGGTTGTATGGTATACACATAAGAGGTTGTATGGTATATACATAAGAGGTTGTACTGTATATACATAAGATGTTGTACTGTATATACATAAGATGTTGTACTGTATACACATAAGAGGTTGTACTGTATATATATAAGAGGTTGTATGGTATACACATAAGAGGTTGTACTGTATATACATAAGAGGTTGTACTGTATATACATAAGATGTTGTACTGTATATACATAAGAGGTTGTACTGTATATACATAAGAGGTTGTACTGTATACACATAAGAGGTTGTACTGTATATATATAAGAGGTTGTATGGTATACACATAAGAGGTTGTATGGTATATACATAAGAGGTTGTACTGTATACACATAAGATGTTGTACTGTATACACATAAGTTGTTGTACTGTATATATATAAGAGGTTGTATGGTATACACATAAGATGTTGTACTGTATACACATAAGAGGTTGTATGGTATACACATAAGATGTTGTACTGTATACACATAAGATGTTGTACTGTATACACATAAGTTGTTGTACAGTACATACATAAGAGGTTGTACTGTATATACATAAGAGGTTGTACTGTATATACATAAGTTGTTGTACTGTATATATATAAGAGGTTGTATGGTATACACATAAGATGTTGTACTGTATACACATAAGAGGTTGTATGGTATACACATAAGAGGTTGTATGGTATACACATAAGAGGTTGTACTGTATATACATGAAGGGTAACTAACACTGAGTGGAAAACTTGGTATTGTATATCATATGATATTGTATGTGTATATTAACTTACCTTTCTACACATGCTCTCCTCACAGTGCTCATCATTACATAATGAAGCTTTTATAAGATCTGTTGTACTAAACTCCTGTAAAATAATATCACACACATATTACACACATATACATAACTGATAGATAAAATATTTTAATTACAATAAAAAGCTACTTACTCAACAAAAAAAACATACATTTTAGGGCCTCTCAGGATTTTTTTTTTAAATAAAAGCATTATGACATGTATTTTGGGTTATTCCAAAAAGTACATTGTAAAAACAAAAATATTTCCTTTCAACCTATCTACTGACAAGTCTCTGGGCTAGGTTACCACAAAAACATTTTATTAAGGATGGCCATGTGTAAAAACATCAGTGAGAGAAACATTAAAATGTCAGTGAAAGTATCAGATTCAGTTTCATCTAGCCTTCATGTTTTAATCAGATTAACTTGTTAACAATTTTCATAAATTAAACTTGGTTTCTGCATCCTCTTATAATGTACACTACAACAAAGGGAACCAAAAAATGTCAACTATATATGCAAACATATGAGTTTCCGCTGTGGTAGCCTTTACTTACAATGATTGCTTAAAATAACTACATTGTGGTCAATCTACTTTTGTTGCCTTTAAACATGGCAGCTGCGATACCTTGAAGTAATGTATATAGTAATATACACACTTAAAAATAACTCAACATGAAGATGGAACATTTAATTATAATACAAAACTTTTAAAGTAGATCTTACAGAACACTGTTAATCATAGTAATATGTGAACAAAATGTAGCCTTAATAACATGGTTTACATGCATAAATACTTCATACAAGGCAGGCTAATAATTAGTAATATCCAAAAATTCAGGTAATTTATTTCTATGTTAATTAGATTTGCATGTATACACAATATATAAATACAATGATTAAAATCTACCTAAAAACTGAATATAAAATCTAAAAGCCAAATAAAGAAATAGTTACATTTTGAAATATACCTTGTACCATTACAAAAAAAGTTTGCATTAAAAACTGTTTCAACTTTTTTTTAAAACAGAACTGTTTAAGATATTCAAGAGATTGTTAATATTAGGTCAGAATTTCATGCTCACATTATATCAGCATTTTATACATACTGTAACTATATATAATAGTCACGGTTACAAGATAGAGTTACACGCGAAACTCAATTTTTGTACCTGGTTCATAATTAACAAATTTTAAGTACCCGATAATGATACACAAATCTTTACTATTAAATGTGAAAAATATGTAACTTCACAAAATTGAATCATATTACATACCACCATAGACATCTGCCTAACACCAAAACAATTTTGATGCAATATTAAGAATAAATTTAACAAGAGTGCTGCAAGCGGTGCCAACGCTCGTCTGTTCACCGCCTCAGTGAGATCTATCCACCTATAAAGTTTCATGTTGCTACCTCTTATAGTTTCTGAGTTATGAGCTACATTAAAGTTTTTGCAGGACGCAAACACTGCAGTGATCACAATAGCTTGACTCTTTCTTCGAAAACAGTCCAGCTAAAAATCAACATTAGAACGTCCAAACAAAATAAATAAATTATGATAAAAAATGGCAAGAATAAACATTGTGTATAAATACACTAGATTAACTAGGAAATGATGAATCAATAACCTGAACAATTGTAACATGTCCTATTTCATCATAATCATATCACGCAATCAGATTCATTTAAACCTGTCAGCAGCTTAAATATTTTTTCTCAATGATATATATAAATATATACAGTAATATTATTTATAAATTTTAACCCAGGAATTTTACATTGGACTGCAAACAGTATATGTTATACAGATATAAGGAAGAATACATCTTAAGGACATTTTAATTATATTGTACACTAAAGGGAATTTAATGCAAGTACCAAACAGCTCCTATATAATTATATTGTACACTAGAGCGAATTTAATGCAAGTACCAAACAGCTCCTATATAATTATATTGTACACCAGAGGGAATTTAATGCAAGTACCAAACAGCTCCTATATAATTATATTGTACACCAGATAGAATTTAATGCAAGTACCAAACAGCTCCTATATAATTATATTGTACACCAGAGGGAAATTAATGCAAGTACCATACAGCTCCTATATACTTATATTGTACACTAGAGGGAATTTAATGCAAGTACCAAACAGCTCCTATATAATTATATTGTACACTAAAGGGAATTTAATGCAAGTACCATACAGCTCCTATATAATTATATTGTACACTAGAGGGAATTTAATGCAAGTACAATACAGTTCCTATATAATTATATTGTACACTAAAGGGAATTTAATGCAAGTACAATACAGCTCCTATATAATTATAGTGTACACCAGAGGGAATTTAATGCAAGTACAATACAGTTCCTATATAATTATATTGTACACTAAAGGGAATTTAATGCAAGTACAATACAGCTCCTATATAATTATATTGTACACCAGAGGGAATTTAATGCAAGTACAATACAGTTCCTATATAATTATATTGTACACTAGAGGGAATTTAATGCAAGTACAATACAGTTCCTATATAATTATATTGTACACCAGAGGGAATTTAATGCAAGTACAATACAGTTCCTATATAATTATACTGTACACTAGAGGGAATTTAATGCAAGTACAATACAGCTCCTATATAATTATACTGTACACCAGAGGGAATTTAATGCAAGTACAATACAGTTCCTATATAATTATATTGTACACTAGAGGGAATTTAATGCAAGTACAATACAGTTCCTATATAATTATATTGTACACCAGAGGGAATTTAATGCAAGTACAATACAGCTCCTATATAATTATACTGTACACTAGAGGGAATTTAATGCAAGTACAATACAGCTCCTATATAATTATATTGTACACTAAAGGGAATTTAATGCAAGTACAATACAGTTCCTATATAATTATACTGTACACTAGAGGGAATTTAATGCAAGTACAATACAGCTCCTATATAATTATATTGTACACTAGAGGGAATTTAATGCAAGTACAATACAGCTCCTATATAATTATACTGTACACTAGAGGGAATTTAATGCAAGTACAATACAGTTCCTATATAATTATATTGTACACCAGAGGGAATTTAATGCAAGTACAATACAGTTCCTATATAATTATACTGTACACTAGAGGGAATTTAATGCAAGTACAATACAGCTCCTATATAATTATATTGTACACCAGAGGGAATTTAATGCAAGTACAATACAGTTCCTATATAATTATATTGTACACTAGAGGGAATTTAATGCAAGTACAATACAGTTCCTATATAATTATATTGTACACCAGAGGGAATTTAATGCAAGTACAATACAGCTCCTATATAATTATACTGTACACTAGAGGGAATTTAATGCAAGTACAATACAGCTCCTATATAATTATAGTGTACACTAGAGGGAATTTAATGCAAGTACAATACAGTTCCTATATAATTATACTGTACACTAGAGGGAATTTAATGCAAGTACAATACAGTTCCTATATAATTATATTGTACACTAAAGGGAATTTAATGCAAGTACAATACAGTTCCTATATAATTATATTGTACACTAGAGGGAATTTAATGCAAGTACAATACAGTTCCTATATAATTATATTGTACACTAGAGGGAATTTAATGCAAGTACAATACAGTTCCTATATAATTATATTGTACACTAAAGGGAATTTAATGCAAGTACAATACAGTTCCTATATAATTATATTGTACACTAGAGGGAATTTAATGCAAGTACAATACAGTTCCTATATAATTATATTGTACACTAAAGGGAATTTAATGCAAGTACAATACAGTTCCTATATAATTATATTGTACACTAGAGGGAATTTAATGCAAGTACAATACAGTTCCTATATAATTATATTGTACACTAAAGGGAATTTAATGCAAGTACAATACAGTTCCTATATAATTATATTGTACACTAGAGGGAATTTAATGCAAGTACAATACAGCTCCTATATAATTATATTGTACACTAGAGGGAATTTAATGCAAGTACAATACAGCTCCTATATAATTATATTGTACACTAGAGGGAATTTAATGCAAGTACAATACAGCTCCTATATAATTATACTGTACACTAGAGGGAATTTAATGCAAGTACAATACAGTTCCTGTATAATTATATTGTACACTAGAGGGAATTTAATGCAAGTACAATACAGCTCCTATATAATTATACTGTACACTAGAGGGAATTTAATGCAAGTACCAAACAGCTCCTATATAATTATATTGTACACTAGAGGGAATTTAATGCAAGTACAATACAGCTCCTATATAATTATATTGTACACTAGAGGGAATTTAATGCAAGTACAATACAGTTCCTATATAATTATATTGTACACTAGAGGGAATTTAATGCAAGTACAATACAGCTCCTATATAATTATATTGTACACTAGAGGGAATTTAATGCAAGTACAATACAGCTCCTATATAATTATATTGTACACTAGAGGGAATTTAATGCAAGTACAATACAGCTCCTATATAATTATACTGTACACTAGAGGGAATTTAATGCAAGTACAATACAGTTCCTGTATAATTATATTGTACACTAGAGGGAATTTAATGCAAGTACAATACAGCTCCTATATAATTATACTGTACACTAGAGGGAATTTAATGCAAGTACAATACAGCTCCTGTATAATTATACTGTACACTAGAGGGAATTTAATGCAAGTACAATACAGCTCCTGTATAATTATACTGTACACTAGAGGGAATTTAATGCAAGTACAATACAACTCCTGTATAATTATATTGTACACTAGAGGGAATTTAATGCAAGTACAATACAGCTCCTGTATAATTATACTGTACACTAGAGGGAATTTAATGCAAGTACAATACAGCTCCTGTATAATTATACTGTACACTAGAGGGAAATTAATGCAAGTACAATACAGCTCCTATATAATTATATTGTACACTAGAGGGAATTTAATGCAAGTACAATACAGCTCCTATATAATTATATTGTACACTAGAGGGAATTTAATGCAAGTACAATACAGCTCCTGTATAATTATACTGTACACTAGAGGGAATTTAATGCAAGTACCAAACAGCTCCTGTATAATTATACTGTACACTAGAGGGAATTTAATGCAAGTACCAAACAGCTCCTATATAATTATATTGTACACTAGAGGGAATTTAATGCAAGTACAATACAGCTCCTATATAATTATATTGTACACTAGAGGGAATTTAATGCAAGTACCAAACAGCTCCTGTATAATTATACTGTACACTAGAGGGAATTTAATGCAAGTACAATACAGCTCCTGTATAATTATACTGTACACTAGAGGGAATTTAATGCAAGTACCATACAGCTCCTATATAATTATACTGTACACTAGAGGGAATTTAATGCAAGTACCAAACAGCTCCTGTATAATTATACTGTACACTAGAGGGAATTTAATGCAAGTACAATACAGCTCCTGTATAATTATATTGTACACCAGAGGGAATTTAATGCAAGTACCATACAGCTCCTGTATAATTATACTGTACACTAGAGGGAATTTAATGCAAGTACCATACAGCTCCTATATAATTATACTGTACACTAGAGGGAATTTAATGCAAGTACCAAACAGCTCCTGTATAATTATACTGTACACTAGAGGGAATTTAATGCAAGTACCATACAGCTCCTATATAATTATACTGTACACTAGAGGGAATTTAATGCAAGTACCAAACAGCTCCTGTATAATTATACTGTACACTAGAGGGAATTTAATGCAAGTACAATACAGCTCCTATATAATTATACTGTACACTAGAGGGAATTTAATGCAAGTACCATACAGCTCCTATATAATTATACTGTACACTAGAGGGAATTTAATGCAAGTACCAAACAGCTCCTGTATAATTATACTGTACACTAGAGGGAATTTAATGCAAGTACCAAACAGCTCCTGTATAATTATACTGTACACTAGAGGGAATTTAATGCAAGTACCAAACAGTTCCTATATAATTATACTGTACACTAGAGGGAATTTAATGCAAGTACCATACAGCTCCTATATAATTATACTGTACACTAAAGGGAATTTAATGCAAGTTCAATACAGTTCCTATATAATTATGTAGTTTGAAATTTGAGTCAGTTCACATAAGTTTTCCTTAAGTTAAGAAGTAAGAACAAAAACATCTATGTACATGTAAATCTAATAGTGGGTAATTCTTTGCAGAGGGATTTCTATTTAGTACATACAGATAAACCAAATATAACTGTTAACTTGTATGTTTTAATGTTAGTCCTTCCTGTCAGTGATATCTTCTTCAATGAATTATGAGTATTAGATGGTCAGTAAGGCTTAAATTAAAATTAAGTTTGTTTGCCCTTTACCGACCGACCCGAAAAAATCATGCCGACTCAAAACATTTTATTGCAAAATCTGGGAATTTTTTTTTTATATTTGGGAAAATATACATGTACTCAGTGCTTTCGATAAACATTTGAAGTAATGAAGGAACACAATCATGTGTGTCACGGCACTGAGTACATGTTATGGTTGATTAAAGGCTAAAGCACACAATAAATGGTTGTACATGTATGATAGCAGAATACATAAAATAACTATAGAATGCTTCTAGATAAAATAGTAATTTCATGCTAGGTAAAGGTCAAATTCAGAAATAAAATATTTTTCCTACCTACCGACCCTCTTCTAAAATTCAGAGCCGGTAAAGGGCAAACAAACATATTTTTAATTTAGGCCTAACATAAATCTGAAGTAATCATAATTTCATTCATGGCTGTCTACTTTCCACAGCTTACCATGTTATGTTTTTTTGATAATTTCAACCTAGTCACAGTCTAAAAACCTCAAGTCTAACTTCTTGGGTAAACTTATTGTTTGACAGATGAGCAGGTCATTTTCGTCTTTATGTAAACAACTCTTAATGGTTCTGATTTTCTGAGATGGTTGATTCTAAAATAGTGATAGATGATTCCTTCTCATTAAGGATTAGTAACTAGTAAATAATGAAGTACTAAGAGCCTGAAAGAGGTGAGAGGTTTGATGAAATTGTGTGATAAAGATTATACATTAGTTCTTAACAAGTTTTGAGGTATGTAACCATTAACATGCTGAAAATAACACAGCAGACCAAGAAAAAGACATAGAACAGCATCTCATGCACACGCCACACATAGGATTTGTTAATTTTCCACTCTTCTTACAAATAAATAAAATCACAATATGCTTTGCTACATGAAACAGGATCATTTTACTTCTTTAAAACATGATAATCAAACATCCAAAAAAAGATTAATGATGAATTAAGCAGACCACTCGCTTTTTTAACAAAGATGTCATAAAAATTGGCTTTGAATGAAGTGTTACGTAAAATAATTAAGTTGCCATGGAAACCAAAACCACAAACATAAGGTCATGCATTTGTAACTAATCAATAGTTGGAATAAACCAGCACTTACCTGATAAGGAAGTTGTAGATAATCTGTATTATATAGAGTAAATCATAAATTTATACACAGGAATGACAATTTACAAAAAGAGATAAAAATACAAAAAAGTGATTTAATTACCTTAGAATTTGCCAATGTGCAAATTCTTCTATATTTTTCCACAGCTGAAAAAGTCATTCAAACTTTAATGAAATTATAAAAATCTAGCCGCATAAACCCTTGGCATATCGTTATTGAATGTATGTCAGCCCTTTCTTTTTTTTTATTGTATTTGGGAGCAGGTATCGAGTCCCTTAAATTGGGGAAATTTGCATCGTGAATCACCATATTGGGGAAATTTTAAAAACGAACATACTCTCATTACATAGTACCTTGATTGATTATTTCGATAGTAAGGAATTTATTTCTCAGTGGGGAAAGATATAATTATGCTTTTTTACTTTGGAAATGGGGCCAAACACCGGTGTTACAAGCCATTTTTCTCCCCAGGCCACTTCCCCCATGTAAAAATAGTTCTTATAATGATATTTGTTTTAGTTGGTTGGTTGGTAAAAACTCACCTACCTAAACTTTATGTTCATACTGCAGAGTCTACACTTAATACTTTATGTTCATATTTCCGAGTCTATATTTACGTTTGTACGTCATATTTCTGAGTCTACATTTACGTTTGTACGTCATATTTCTGAGTTGATACTTATGTCTGTATGTCATATTTTTGGATTTATACTTACATCTGTATTTTCATATTTCTGAGTCTATATTTACATTTGTACGTCATATTTTTGAGTTGATACTTACTTTGTACGTCATATTTCTGAGTCTATATTTACGTTTGTACGTCATATTTCTGAGTCTATATTTACATTTGTACGTCATATTTCTGAGTTGATACTTAGTCTGTATGTTCATATTTTTGGATTCATACTTATGTCTGTACGCTTATATTTCTGAGTTTATACTTACATCTTTATGATCATATTTCTGAGTCTACACAATTATGCTGACAAGTTTATAAATTAACTAAGTCCCCTACCAGTTGGGCCTTGACAATAACTGGTTGGAGAAATCCTAATGTTTGGAACTGTCCAGTCAAAGAATATCAATGCATGGGTATTAACATAAACTATCTCAATATTGCCATCTATTTATGCACATATTTACCATACATACCAAATACCAAGTCACTTTATCTTTTTGAAATATAAAAATATATATGCAAAAAACAAACAATTGCTGATTTTATCCCAAGATAATAATTACAATGTACCAACAAAATAAGCCCTTTTGCTTCTAAAAACACTCATTTCACTGTGAATTTTGCTTTAGTAAACTTGAAATATATAGAGCGTGTGACGTCACTTTACACTGTGTGCATAATATGACTGTGGAAAACACAGCTGTTCTATAAATAGTATTTTTTCAATGATATTGAAAAAAATACAATACTTTTGCATGGAAACATTTTTTCTTGCTATAAAGTATGCACGGGAGGAAAATACACCAGATTTCTCTGTTATAGAACAAACAGAAACTATTACAACTGATATATTTATATGCTTATGGGACTTTAAGTTATTTTGACGCAGACAGAAGGACAGACAGACGGACATACTCACTGAGGTGTCGTTGCAGGGTGCTGCCTTTGATCTTTTTTTAATCTTTTGCACCCTACAAGCAACTTTTTGCACCCCATAAGCACCTCAGTTTGTACGTACAGGAACCCCATAAAAACAACTTGTACTTACCCTAATCCCATAATGTCACCTGGGGGAGTACGGACAGACAGACAGACAAGCATAACCTCCACATTGACATATATTCACATACCTAGTATCATCAATTTAGCTTGAATATTAATTAAGTAGTGTAAACATGGTAGGGGTCTAAAAATGGACAAGAATTCTAAAAATGGACAGGAATCACTATTATGCAATACTGTTATTATAAAGGGGGAGGAGGTAGTGGCCTAGGGGGTAGTGGCCTAGGGGGAAGAGGCCTAGGCCAATTTCTTTGTGGAAAAACTGGCTACGGAAAAAATTGACTGCTACACCGAAACTAAATACAGTAATGGCATAAAAATGGCCTTATGTGAACATATTTATTAAATTTACATATAAAATAAGTTTTTGCTCAGAAAATATGGTAACAGCTGTGTAAGATCATTTTAAATCTCTTCAAAGAAATAATAAACAAGAGGGCCATGATGGCCCTATATCGCTCACCAGATAAAAAAGACTCTTAGAGAAAGTTATCATAAGTCTATGTCAAATTAAGTGACCCGGGGGATGGGGCCAATTTTGCCCCTAGGGCAATAATTTGAACAAACTTGGTAGAGGTCCACTAGACAATGCTACACACCAAATATCTTAGCTCTAGGCATTGTAGTTTCTGACAAGAAGATTTTCAAAATTTCCCTATATCATTGATTCATTCTATGTAAAATCAAGTGAAATTGTTTTTCCTATTGGTTGCCATGGCAACCAGAATTTTGGTAGAGCTTCAAGGAACATCCATGTAAAGTTTGGTAGAAATTGTCCAACTGGTTAAAAAGGAGATGTCATTTAAAGCAATTGTTGACACACGCACGCACGACGGCGGACATCACGTGATCACAATAGCTCACCATGAGCTATTTAACGGCCCATTCCACAGCTATGGTCATTTCAGAACTGCACCAGAGACAGGGGAGATACAGGAGAATTGGGCATTTATATCCCAACTCTTTTCAAATTGTCCTTTCCTGGTTCTTTAATATGCCCAGTATAAAGCACTGATGCACACTCCTCAACCTTTTTCCTGTGATTTCTAAACACAGCACTTGGCTCGGAAGTTGGGATGGGGAAAATGAAAGTGTGCATGAAAAATTTGAAAGGCAGAGTTGAGAATCAAATACCACAAGTTTTGCTTTAGCAGTCCAGTTCATTAAAATTACCAATCCAACCCTGAGACTTACATTGATATACAGTATCAAGTAGTTACAATATCTGTACAAGCAGAAAATAAGATTGTAAAGATGGCAACAAAAAAAATAATATTACTGTTAGGGGTTGGTGAGGGGCTGTTTGATGACGACGGTTGACCGTATTGACCAATAAGCTGGTGCGGACTAAAATCCTCTCTGCCCAACACTTCCTCCAACTTGTGAACATCATCATTTATTGGACTGGGCTAAAATAATAACACAAAAAGTGCTGAGGTAAAACCTTTAGTTTGTTGCGGTAAAGATCTGTTTGAAAATGTTGTTTTGTTCATTGAATTCGAGTCCCAAATGCAGTAGGGTATATATTAAAATCATGCAGGTACTGAAAAGATATACTGAAATGCAATGATAAATTTCACTATATTTCATTAATTATATGAAGAGTATCATATCGAATCGTGAAAGATCAAATTGTGATTTGAATCGAATCGTGAATCGTATCACCCCTACACATGTACATGTACATAAGAAATGGGCTGAATATTTAGTAAACCTTTATCGTGTAAGTTATGCTGAGATTTGTAACTATATTTTAAACACGATCGAGTTTATCATTTATATTACCGAAGAAGAAAAGTCTCAAAATGTTAGTAAAATTCATAGCTAATCAGTTGAGATAATGTCCAAAAGAAAAGTTTTTACCACTCATTTCATGAAAACAATCAATTAATACTTGAACAAGAGGGCCAAGATGACCCTATATCACTCACATGACAATCAATGTTGACTCACTAAAACATTGTTTTGAACCAGTGAACTAGTTTTTGACCCTAGATGACCCATGTTCAACTTGTGGAAGATATCAGTAAGACAAACATTTTGAAAAAAAGTTTGGTGAAGATCCAATCAAAACTGTGACCTCTATCTAGAGTGTTAACAAGGTTTTCAATGGATTTGACCTGGTGACCTGATTTCTGACCCTAGATGACCCATGTTCAACTTTGTCCGAGATATCATTGAAACAAACATTCTGAACAAGTATGATGACTTGTGACCCCTAGAAAGTCGACAATGCCAACTGTTGAAGACTGACGCCGGCTAGTAGCCGCTACTGATTGATACTAATTCATTTAGCTCTCCGAGCACTATGTGCTAGCTCTGACATTTTAAAGTTACAGCTTACAGAATGATGTATAAAGAATTCTTCCAGACACTCGGACTCCCTAATTACCAGGGGTTTTCTTTATGTCTTGGGGAAAGCACTCTAGCCATTAATATGGGGACGATATAGGCAGGTTAATGCTTCTTCTTGAGAAAAAATTCCCAGGTCTGAAACCAATTTGTGGATTGAAATTCCAAGGAGTAAAACTTGAAAATTATGGAAAATTGCATGATTTCAAAGACTTTTTCAGAGGGGAAGGCACCCTCTACAACTATATGATAAAGAAAACCCCTGATGACAAATCAGTTTCAGCAGTTTTAGCCATTATGACTTGTAGTAAAACAATTAACACTTGAAACTAAAGCATATAATTTAAATGCAAAAACCATAAATGTAAAAGTTACTACTTAATCGAAAATGAAATCTATAATGTTACCTGTGGGCTTAGGCTTTTCCGAGAACCTGTTGTCCTTGGTAATAATAATTGCGAATGTGAACCAGGCAATACATTTCGGCAATGTTTGGCAATGACAACATCCCTGTTATTATTTTCTTCATTAATAACCTTTTCCATAGATGATGACCGAACCTGGTAACTTCTATCTTCCAATGTTGCTAGCTTTGGCAAATTGCCGTAACTAGGTGGGTCACATGACTTACGCACTCTGTGTTCATTTAGCTTATTAGGGTCTTTGCTTAACACATTTTCAGTAGATTTTTCATCCTTACTTTTAAGCCTCATAAAAACAGGAGAGTTAGGCCCTCCATCACCAGTCTCTTCATTGAGATCCTGTTTAACAGGTAAGCTTTCTGATCCGAGAGAACCAGATTTGTTCTTTACTCCTTGAGATTCCAGATTGTCTAATTCATTTACTGCTCTTGTATCTTTGGTGTTGAATACTCTTCTAACAGTAATCTGAGTAGCAGAGCTATCAGTACTCTCACATACTTCTGTCTTAGGCTCAACATCATTAATTTCAAAACTAGCATTAGAACAATAGCCTTCCTCACTTAACCCATGATTAATTCCAGAAGCTATGTCTGATCCTTGTGATGTCCAAATATCAGAGGAACCTTGAGATACTTGAGAGATCTTTCTCTTCTCATCATCTTTACTTGCTGTTTCCTGACTATCTCTGTCACTACCTGTACCATAACCACTGCTTCTAAAAGTGTTTCTTCTTTCCTCAGTTGGTGTTCTACATGGGTTGACTGATTTTGTTTCATCAGTGGATGGATTTCCAGTGTCAGCTGTTTTTTTGACATCATCTTGGAAGCTGACGCGTCTGTTAAACTTAGGTTTTTCACTTCCTTGCTTCCTAAATAAGGGTTGCACACTAGTCCCTTCTATTGATTTTTTTATTTCAAATTTTTCATGTATATTGTTATCAGAGATGTTGTCTGACTGACAGCATGGATCACTCTGGCAATGATGTTGTGATGAAGGCGATTGCTGTGGATTATTGACTCCAGGAAGGCTGTTACTTTTTCGAAAATGTCTGTTTTTATTTTGGCCTTCCTGTTGGTCTGTTGTGATGTCACCAAAGACCTCAATATCTTTAGTGTTATGAAAATATTTTCTTTTTTCATGAACTTCTGAGATACTTCTCTTGTCAATGAACTGCATCTTAAAGTCACTGCAGTTAGGGTCAGGTCCCTCAGCTAACATTTTCTTTGTATGTTCAATATCAGAATCACTGACTTTATGCTCACCACTTTTGGTCTTTTCATCTTGATTTTTACTAGAATATGAATCAAGAAAATTACTGGAGTAAGAACTTGAACTACTGGAGGAATTGAGCATTAAGAAGTTCGGTAACTCTGCACTATTTGTGACATCAATGTTATCCGAAAATTGTCTTAAATTTTCAATGGCAGTATCAGAAACATCAGCATTTGTTACAACGTCACCAGCAGGATTAGGACCTCCGTCCCCAAACAGTTCTTCTTCTGTTACAGATCTTTGCCTTTCGGCTGAGATTATTCCAGCAGTGGCCATCACAGCACCATATAAGTTTTCATTGAAAAAATGTTGCTGAAGTCTATGAATGTTCCTACGAGCAGCTTCCGTATCAATACTTCTTACTGACACGGCTTTCTCATCAATAGACAAGTATGTGTAATCTCCCATACTGTGTAGACATACTCATATGAAGTGGTGGGACAGTATATAAACTATGATACTACCAGAAGGTGTGGAATCATTCGGCCATCTGTGAATTAAAGAGAATTCATGATGATCAATAGTTAATTGATGTGATTTTACAATACCGTTATACTGTTACACTTGTCTATTATTATTATACATCATACAGGCTAAGGCTTAGAAAACCCTTAAGTGACACATACATGTATCAGATTGATATGCATTAAGAGTTTTGTCCAGTAATATAAGTCTTGTACAGGGATTTTTGTGGGCGATTTTATAGCCGAAATACGGTCATATTCCCAATGGAAAACATTTTTTTTTCCAAATTTAGACCAAAATTCCCAATCCCCCATTTTGTTTAATTAATTTTGTAAGTTCACTAACATCACATACTAACATCACTATTGGCAGTAAATACCTTATTCTACTACTGTTCTAACTTCAATGGGAGAATAAGTAGAATAAGTTGAACATTGCAAAAATTGTAGTTATACATTTTTCCAAATTTTTATTAAAACACTGCGAAATTCCCAATCTCAAGGGTACTGGTGGGTCATGATATTCCCAAAATACCCCCCAAAAAACCTGTTGTAAATCAATTACTTTAATTTAATAATTTACTGCACTTTGTTAACCTTATTTCACACCATCTGTCATCAACAGACACATTAGTTTGAAGAACAATCTGGGTTATTTAAAGAATTTAGCATGTAAAATATGAAACCAATCCATCACATCTTCCTCGAGTAATAGCTGAGAAATCAAAATTTGAAAGGACGGACACCAAAATTTGAACAGACTGACAAACAGGAATAACACTTTATGCCCATGGTGGAGGCATCAAAAAGTGTTGAAGTCAGTCATTCAGTCATTAGTGTCCTTTAATTAGACCCCATCCACTTGACATGAATGATGAAGAAAACTGAAAGAAAGGCTAGTTCAAACTGAGATCATAAGAGCTTTTCAATAATTTTCATGGCATTAAAACTTAAACCAGTTAACAATACAAGTTATCATCCAGAAACAATGGAATAACCAAGGTTAGGAACGTTATAAATAATTAAAAGTCCGGTCTTTCGTGACCTAATTTACGATGTGTTTTGAGGCAAATAAGAATAAATACCTGAACTGTCACAGCGTAACGCCAAAACCAGTCTTAAACACTGAAGAAAATAACACCTAACAAAAACAATTTGTTTTTCCACATCATATTTGAAACACCTTAAACGTGAATTTGTGAAAGGATTAAGTCCGACAGCCCACTTGTTAGTAAACAGGGAATTCCCGGAAAATTACCATTTTTCAGTTTCGGTTCATAGCTAAATGCCATGTGTGCCGTTACTTCACGGTAAATGAGCGATTTCAGCACTAGTTACCTCCCTGTACCGTTCCATGTGTAACTCGATGTCATTTTTGTACTTTTATTGATATAAACATATGAATGACGAATTGGATCACTTTGCCAATCAAGTAACTGCATAACACCAGAGACATAGATAATAATATACCGGGTAATCCGATACGTCGACGTTCTTGTAATGATTCGTTACAGCCCTTATATTTGCTCATTCTCCAATGCAGACTTATGTACGCCAGTAATCAGGTATCATTTCATGACTCTGTTATTTATTAGTACATGTATTTAACCTTCATTGGAAATTAACTGGACATTTATTATATGTATTGACCAATCTATTTTTGATTGTTGTATAACTGGTTTTATTTGTTCATTCTTGATTAATTCCATTTTAGCGGGAAAATGACTTCTTAGTTCAAGTCAGTGGTCTGTTCGCTCACAACTTTCATTGAGTGCGGATGGTTTTTGCTAAGTTGCAGCAGATTGCAATTCATTTGGTTGTTTTATGATTGTCATATTTATAGGTAATTTGAAGCTTTGTTATCTTTCCATGTTCTTTTAAATAAGTAATTTTGGTATTAAATGCTTTTACTGAGATGATCAAGTAATTCATGTTTTGAATGTGTTTGAGTCATCTGATTTATTGCAGCAGCTTAGTTTCAATCTTCTGTTTCAACAATAAATTTGCATGACATTGATTAGCCGTTTAATATGATTAATTATAATGATCAGTGTTATCATTGTATCACTATTTCTCAGTACTTCCTTGTTTTCAGTATCTATAAAGTAATACATTAATACAGCTCGTGCGATTAACGAATTTGAGAGTGAATACCTGTATGGAATGATATTTAGGTAAAAAATACAGAATGTCTGCTTACTGTTACTTTTTACCCATTGACGCTGTTAGTATACTTATTGATATAGTCAGAATGCATGGTGACAACTTCACAACGCTTGTTGACAATTATAACATGCTTGCTGGACGTTACATCTTGCATGCTGTTAAGACCCTGATGTCTATATGATGATTTCATCTTACCAAATGACAGTGTACAAGGTAGCCGAGACTTATTCGAATGGTTAAGGTCGCTGACTTCAAATCACTGTAACCTCTCACCGATAGAGGGTTGTGGGTTCAAGCCCCGCTACCGACCATGTCGCTTTGTGTGAGAGAAAGGCAGTTGAGTGTAGGGAGTGAGGATGGGAGTCTAGTACTGGTTCTTCCCAGGAATGATGCTTAGGTGAACTGTCCGCCTCATATGACTCTGACTGTTGAAAAAGCGAGGTAAACTTGATATAAACAAAGAAAAACAGGCCAGGTGTTTTGATTTTTGTGTTTAATGTCCATGGATTATTATATCTGTATAATAATTGTACACATGTCACTATAATAAAACATTACTTACTGGCTTACTGGCTTACTTACTTACTTACTGTACCATCTAATTTATTTACAAAATTTACAAATGACAATATAAACATATAGATGAACACAAACTTTTTGTTGTCCCAGAGAATTTGCGTTCTTGTTTAACTCATTGTATTTTTCACAGGCTGTGTCAGATTTTCAAAGGAATTTTACTGAATGGTACTACGGTAAAAGTCTCCAGCGCCCCATTGGATATTACACTTTATAAAGCATTTTAACAGGACTGTTGCCTTTTGCCCGGTCTCTTAACAAATCTCTTAACTGTGAAGGGGAGACACCTGTGTGTGGAATATTAGCCTGTTTGTCATACAGATTCAGCATGCTTACGGTATATTTTGGTCTAAGAGTTTAACGATGGCGTAAATAGTATTCACCAGAATAAGTATAGCGTTTTTAACAGACCTTATTTCTTGACATCCAAGTTAGTTAGTAACAAGTAGCAGCTAGGTCTAACAGACATGATTGACAAACTGGAGGTCTGACTGATTTGTGTGAGTTGATCACTGTTTTCTATCAACTAATCATCTAAACTGGTTCCCGTTCCATGATGCAGTGCACCAAAGGCTTTGTACACATAAGTCAACGGGAACCAGTTTACTAATCGTCGAACAACGTTATATGTTACGAACTAATGAATGTGGCATTTCATTAATGATGTAATACTGTTTATATGGACATGTAAATAAGGATGTCAGTTTTTGTTCGTCATATAATTATGTTATTGCAAATCAATTGTTTTCTTTAGTGTGAGACTTGATAAACACTACAGTATTTTGGTGAATTACATTTGTAGACAGAAGTAATATGACCAGGTAAATAATAACAAAAACAGAACAACCTGTAGTTGTAACAGACTCCAGCATTCCGAGCTCCATAATTTATTACTAAAATCAGAAAACATAAATAAAAACAAATTAATACGTAAGGTGTAAAAGATAGTATAAAATTGATTATAATCCGCAATTATCATAACATGAAAACAACTGATTATCACAGACAATATGGACATATTCTAATGAAAATTTGTAAAATAAAACATAGTGTATGTCCATTAAATCATAAATATTTTTAGATAAAACAAAATTTAACAATTTCGTCAACAACAAATACAAAATAATCTTACATAGCAAGAAATAAATACGTTCCCATCTGACAGTCTTAGCAAGAAATCAATAACAACAATTTATACTAACATGTATTGTATGTTAAAAAAAAAAATTCATACTCATCAAAAAAAAAAAAAAAAAAATTATCAAGTCTTTCTAAAAACAATTTTCCAAGTGTTGATGTTCATATGTCTGAGTGATTTATTATATTAGAACAATAGAGATACAACGTGAAAGATGAGTACACACTAATAATTATGTAACTCAGGTACATTGTATTTTCGAGTAGATTAGTACACCAATTACTAGACATAATATCTTTATAAGCCATAAAACAAACATACACACTACTTGTACACAAACATTAGTCCATGAGGCTATGTGCATTATTGTGAAAATCAAAACTATTGGCACAATACTACAATATTTCCAATTGGAACAAACAGAAATATTGTAAAGAAGATAAAAATTCTAGAAAAATATGATCTATGAAAATAAAAAAATATATATTAAAGACTAAGTCTTATCTAAATGAAGTTTTGATATCAATGTAAAATGTTTGGCAATACTATTTTGATTATAAATATTTTGTGCGTATAAAACAACTGCAAAATATTGAATTAACCAACACTCATAAGTTGCAGACTCAACTTCTCAAGTGCACGCACATACATATATGACACACACAGGTATAAATGCAAATATTTGAGTCAACTATTTTAAATGCCGACTGGTATACGAGTTACTCATATTTCGATGGATTGCGTAATGTCATGAAATCTGCTCAAAGTGATTAAAATATTTTGATATTTTCTGCGATTAAAAGGAGTTTAAAATGCAATGGGGACCTTTATACGCATTGGATGATAATTAGTGAGGTTTCTTCAAGGCTATGGTTATGGAAAAAATGTGAACATGATAAAAAAGAAGCTAATTAGACTTTGGAGTTATTTATAAACTTTTAACATTATTTGGCAGTTAATACTACAATCATGTTAATTACTCTTATACACAAATCTAATTTTGTAATTATAAAAGAAAAATAACAACATTTTCATTGCAAGGCAAAAATGCTTATCAAAATGTTTTTTCAATTAAAAATTTTAATTTACAAAATATAATGCAATTCTTTCTAACAGCTAAATGCTACAAGGTTAAAAATAACGAATTACAAAAAGAGAATCTTTACAAACAAATAGATAATTCCATATTGTCAAGTGCGTTTCAGACAAAGCTAAACTGTTCTTATATCCTAAAACAGAATCCCAGTTTACCTAACATTGATGAAATCAATGACGAACTAACCGCTGTATATGCTGACACTTAAGTCCAAAATATTGTGAATGAAACAGTGAGACTAAATAAAGGATTTGAATCTCTTATTTAGAGTGAAAGCGCTGTACTCAGAAATAATTCGTACGATATTTTCCCATCCATATTAGCATCAAATTCAGTCAGAATAAGATACAACTCCTCGTTTGAAATGATGATTGAGTGTTCTTTTAACACCTGTCTGAAATCTCGTACCGACACAAGTCCTCTATATCCGGGGTCCAGCTTTTTGAATGCTCTTCTTAGGGCCCGTGGGTCTTTTGCCAGCTGAAAACATATTTATACATGCTAGATTAAACACGCAAAATCTCTATTTTATAAAAGTTTATTTGTCTAATTTGAAACTACATGTAATTGATATCGCGAGTTTTAATACTTTCGTATAATTCTTAAATCGAACAGAACATACATAGAAAACGTTCTATTAAATTCACCACCGCGTGTATTCAATACATGGTCAAACTTGTTTACAGAACAGAACAGAACAGAATTTTATTAAGTAACGTATACACAAAGTATCTTGTTACAAACATATGAAAATAACAATAACAAACACGTTATTTACATTGGGTATATTTACCGTGTTTGTTTGAAGAAGAAGATGCGCTTATTTAAAGTTATACTTGATCAATCATTCAGATAGGTTTATAAAGTCATTAACAATCTTCATACACAGGTAACATATTTTTATAAGTAAACTGTAGAGATAATAAATTAGTCTAGTTAAAGTATTCTTTAGACGTAATACGAAATTAAAACGATATAAAAGTATATGTTTTAAACTGTACAATGTAATTTCTAAAAACTGACACATATTTCTGTTTACTAGCATTATTTTCTACGTCCTAATGAAAGATGACTTACGAAATCAAAGCATCAACGTCTGAAGTCGATGTCCCTACCAAAGAAATCTATTACGATAGCGCCATCCTCTGAACTTATTTGTTAACATGTATGATACATTACAGCCTCATTTACTCAGTGCGTATGCACTAATGTGAAATTTATTCTAACTCTATATACCGTGCATACAAAGTTAGCATTGTTCATGGTCAGTCACTATTTCAAACAAAAACGTTACATGATAATGATTCATCTTTGAGTGTTAGTAAGCGATGTTTTAAATAACTTATTGGCTAGTTTTAGAGTGTCGATGAAAATTAGATACAATTCTTATATATAAATTAAAAGCGTAATCTAGACCATTGTTATTATAATATGGTAATGCGTATTATAAATCAGATATAAACATATGTTTTGTGATGTAACGCCGTCACTACATTACAGAATGCTGTTAAATTCATAAATATTCATACTATATATATATTATAAGAATACCTCCCTATACAATTACTTACACGTGACGACCATAATAAATTTGTAAATTTAAATTCTGAAATACATAATACAATGTAATTGTAATTACCACGCCAGTTTAGAGTACGTTCATGTGGACCGACTTCGTGTTACGTAATTATTATTATTTGAAATAACACAATAAGCAATACCAGAAATAGTTTCACAATACCAGTATATGTGTGATTATTTGAGGTAGTTTTTCAGCTTCGACCTATCATTTATTTTGTTATAAACAATTGTTTTCTAAGTAATTTCGAACAAATACCATTTGTATAATGTCTCAATCGCCCTATCATCATATACAAATTTGAACGATTCAGAACACTTTTCAGTGGACTGTATATGCAAAGGGAAGTAACTGTCGTGGGAAAATGTAAACTGGTTCCCGTTCCATGTTGCAGTGTTGCTTCCCTTACCAAACAAAACAACAACATATAAAAACGAACGGAATTAAATCACTCAGCTCAACCCAACACCAGAGTACAACAACACGTTCCTTCGTCCAACAGAAAACTGAGATAAACACGCATACAAAGTGACTAACAAGATTTTCGTACTAGGAAGAAAAACTTACAAAATCCCACGTTGTATGACATAAATACTGACATAGAAATATCATCTAAATATCTTTAAAATGGAATAATAACAATTAGTGTTTCATATAAAAAACTTTTGTATAAAAATAGCAAGTGTTATTATAAACATAAATCTACGAGTACACATGCACTTTAAATACAGAGTCATAGCAATATTATTAATCAATTAATTTTACTTTTTAGAGAAACATGCTTTACAGTTTATAGTGATAGCACACAAAGCCACACAAATATATATCATTACTACAGAATATACGTGAGCACACAGCCACACACAAACTGCTCGACTTACTCCAGATCTGTGATGCATATCTCTCATTAATAAACTATTCTTCCTAAAGATGGTAAAAAGAAAATAAACATGGCGAACTGCATCTAACAGATTAACTCAAGTATTTCATATGATCGTAATCCATGTTTTTTTTATTGAATATTTAAATTGTGTTAGCTTAAAGAGAGTCTACATGTAAAGAACCGTAACTCTGAAGATTTTACATTTAAAGGCACATACCCTACAACTTGGTGCATCTAGAATCAAGGCAAAATGATGATAAATTAGAAGCTTGTAAAGAAAAAAGCCAACGAAGAAAGTTTCAGCCAAAAATTCATCCAATTAAAAATAAAATCACAAAAAAGATCGGAAACTCTTTGGAATTTGTTGTACAATTTTTGGGTGGAAGTGATTTATTATTCATAGCTACGGTTTTTCGCGGTTAGTACCTAAACTAGTCATTTTATGACCCAAGTTCTTCTTGCAATTATCCATTATATATTGTTTTACATATACATCTAACACATTTTTAAACTTTCACAGAATGTTTGTCAGTTGTAGGGTATGCCCCTTTAATCATCTGATTGACTGCACGAGGATTAATCTCTACGTCAATAAGGAGACAGGCCCCAGTTTCACGAACGAACTTGGGTAGAAACTTAATAATGGATTCAAGTTTTTTTCCTGTCTGGAAATCTTGTGTCCTTGACCAGAAATGTTACCTTTTATTTCCTTATTTACTTAAACATGTTGAACATGTCCGCATAAAATATTTTAGGTTTGGCGGGCAAATTAAGACACAAAACTCCATCTTCATTTGAGTCAAAAGTAAAATTTCCTATAACAGACTCAAGTCAATTTTATTGAATTATACAATATTATGAGATTACTGCTGGGTTGAAATTATAGGAAACAGTTACTAAACCATCTTAATTTGTACCTTTTTTTAATACCACATTCTGAATTGCAAACAATAAAACAGAGAAATGTATGATTCAATAAAACAAACTTAAAACAAAAGTTTTTTTTGTGAAACTAGGGCCAGGTTTAGCATCATCATTAAATGATGTTGTAAGGATAGTTGCCTTTCAGTTACTAGTTCATACGGCGGTCGATTCACCTAACCAGTCTTCATGGACTGTATTCTAACCAATACTAATGACCCTTCCACAAGGAACTGTCAACTTCACGTGACGAGTAAAATCAATATTTGTGTCAAATTTTCATGGATGGGTATGATGCGACGAGAAATCGATGTCGTTATAGGAAGTCACTTCTACAACACCATTTGGCATATGGGTTAGTATTTTAATACTGATTGGGACAGATCAAAATCTATGTACACTACTAATATAAGGTGAAACAGACCAACGCAATATAACGCAATTAGAGAGACTAACTTTATACTAAAAAACTTAGAAAGATCTGTGACTATATATATATATATACATTAGTGAAATTAAATCTACCTGTGTTTGAAGCTGTTGTGAAAATTTATGACGAATTTGTCCATCTGCTTTATTTTGCCTCTGTGCATAACACTTCATAAACTGTAGATAGTTAAACCTGTCAACAATCAATGAAGAATAATAGAAAAATCATAAGTATGTCTGTGTCACAAAACAGTGTATATGTTGAAGACATATTGACTGAATTTGGCAATGTAGTTCCAATGTTGAAGACATATTGACTGAATTAGGCAACGTAGTTCCAATGTTGAAGACATATTGACTGAATTTGGCAACGTAGTTCCAATGTTGAAGACATATTGACTGAATTAGGCAACGTAGTTCCAATGTACTGAATTAGGCAACGTAGTTTCTGTGTTGAAGGCACATAGACTGAATCGAGGCATCGATTCAGAAGCAAGTAGTTACAACTTACCATAAAAGATCAACTTTATAAAATATCTAATTTGCTAATCTGTATAAGATTCAGCCAGGTCCTATCACATGCACGGTTTGTTAACTAAATTGCAATTGAATGTAAAGAACAAGAAACTATACATGTAACGCATAATTCATGGTTTGTACAAAGCTCACCTTCCATTCTTCTGTGTATCAAATCTTTTACAAAGTTCTCCTTTCTCTTCATCATCTAGACTGAACTGCATTGTCGCCATTATATCCTGAATGTCAATAATAAATTATAATTTATCACATATCCTAAATGTTAATAATAAATTAAAACCTCTGATATTTTATATATATTATAATATTATATATATATATAAATTATAACTTCTGATATTATATCCTGAATATCAATAATGAATTATAATCTATAACATTATATCCTGAATATTAATAATAAATAATAACTTCTGATATTATATCCTGAATATTAATAATAAATTATGACCTATAACATTATATCCTGAATATTAATAATAAATAATAACCTCTGATATTATCCTGAATGTTAATAATAAATTATAACCTCTGATATTATATCCCGAAAATTAATAATAAATTATAACCTCTGATATTATATCCTGAAAATTAATAATAAATTATAACCTCTGATATTATATCCTGAATATTAATAATAAATTATGACTTCTGATATTATATTCTGAATACTAATAATAAATTATAACCTCTAACCTCTGATATCATATTTTGAATTTTAGTAAAAAAATATACTCTCTGATATCATATCCTGAATATTAATAATAAATTATAACCTCTGATATATCGTGAATATTAATAATACATTATAATCTATAACATCGTATCCTGAATATTAAAAATAAATCATTACCCCTGAATATATAAATTGATAATGAATTAGGACCTCAAACTATATATTGACTGAATTAGGCTACGTAGTTCCAATGCTATATATACTATAAACTTAACTGAACAGTTTTCTTTCTATTTGACCGAAATTAATATATATTATAATTATAATATTTTGTAGATGACTTTGTATTTTAAGTGACTGTTTCAAACGAACAATAGTGAAATGTAGATCAGGGACTGTATTTACTAGTAAAGCTTCTTAATTTAAGATTTTCTTACCTTTTTACTTAAATCCTGAAATCTAGTAAAAGGTAATACTTCGCGCCAAAATGTAAATATTTCTCACATGTAGAAGGTAGTAATATAAAACTAGCTTCGAGTTTATATACAAAGTTACTATAGATCTAATATATTGAATCAGTTATATATACATTGACGATATGTGTAGATAGGTATAACTTACCTTCATTTCGGAAATTGGTATTGATGCACAGCCGTTTCTATCTATATATTTGAACACGGATTTTAAACCATCCCAGTTATTAACAACCTGTAATATGATATCAGATACAGAGTTAAAATGTCGCCAAATCTAAATGGTGGGTTGCAAGTTCGTGTTTCACTTGTATATGAGACCAATGTTACAGAATATTCAACTCAGTGAAACCATAACGCAATTAATATTAGGATCGCCGCATTTATATAGCGACGACTTATTTTCGGTCCACATTCCGATCGATATCGGCCCACATTCCGATCGATATTTCGGTCCAGTATTCCGATCGATATTTTGGTCCGGTATGCTGATCGATATTTCGGTCCGATATTCCGATCGATATTTCGGTCCGATATTCCGATCGATATTTTGGTCCGGTATGCAGATCGATATTTCGGTCCGGTATGCTGATCGATATTTTGGTCCGATATTCCGATCGATATTTTGGTCCGGTATGCTGATCGATATTTTGGTCCGATATTCCGATCGATATTTCGGTCCGGTATGCTGATTGATATTTTGGTCCGATATTCCGATCGATATTTCGGTCCGGTATGCTGATCGATATTTTGGTCCGATATTCCGATCGATATTTCGGTCCGGTATGCTGATTGATATTTTGGTCTCAAAGTTAAGTTGGAGGTTTTACTGCAAGCTAAAGTTTATCAGTCAATGTCAGACAGAGTATGAAAGGAGCATAATAATCTAAGAATAACGGATTATCATTAACCAAATCAAATGCTGAACTGAGAAATAATTAACCAGCTAAATGCTTAAAACATGCATTTGATATTGTTTATATGAAAATGATTTTTTAATCCTCAGAGCTTCTTGATAATAATTCGTTTTACTCACATCAGAACGTATTTTGACAAGTAGTGATTTGGTTCGGACACTAGCCACACTGGCAACAGATGAACGTGAAGCCGGTGTGCCTGGAAACGAGACGCGAGATATGGTAGTGGACGCTGTTAATGCTCTTGGAGTTAAAGCAGGCTGTGGTTGCACGGGGGAAGGTAATTCCGGTCTCCACTCTTCGCTGTTTTCACGTGCTTTTATTCTCGCTAGATAATCTCTCTGCATTTGTTCTTGTCGTCTTTCTCTTTGTATACGTCGAGCTGTTTCCACGAGTTCTGTTGTGTCCTCTGTAATGACGGTAACATAAGATCAATGGTATATTCTCTGTCAGATCATAGATGTTTATGTTTTATGACATATTGTCACGGAATAATGGAATATAATAACCAATGGCGTTCGTTTCCCAATGTTGACAAATTCATGCCTTGGCATTTGAAAGAAACAATGTGCGTGCAATTTACAACATGTGTTGAATAAAGTTTTTTTCTTCGATTGGTTTAGCGCTTTTTTAACGATACTACAGTTATATATGGCGGTCAGTTCGTTCACCTTATCAGTATATACTATCTATATATATTTCTGATTATGTAACTCTGTACATAAGTGGTTTGTAATGTTTCCTAACAAACTCTGAAAAAAATGTCACAAACAAGCACACACACCCGCACCCGAGACACAGCAAACATGTAAACGTCAAACAAGAAGATATACTGTTCTCTTAAGACATTACACGAGTCAGTTGTTAAGCCAATCGGAACTCCTTGGCGTTTGTCTAAAGAAAGTGCCTCGGACATAATAGGCAGGCCGCCATATTATTGTTGTTGTTCACCGGCTACTTTCCATCATGGCTGACCCTGGGAAGCAATGGTAATGGAAACAACCTGTTTCTCTTTCAATGGGAACATGATGCCAATTTTTAAGATCGTGAACGATAAACACGTTTGAAAGTCTGCCATTCAGAGAATGATTCTTGAAAACGATTGCCTAGTGTTGAAAAAATAGGGTTCGGAAACCACATAACCAAAATATGTAACCCTACACTTATGTACGAGGCGTATTTCTCAATGACGGGAAGGCCCGAGTATTTACGATTACTGTATAGCCAGAGTCTTCTGATTCGATGTGAAAACCGATACGTCGAAAAATAATTACATAATTATGTATACAACAACTTTAATATGAGTAAAATTGGAAAGGTTATAGGCTATAGGTTGGCAGCATTATAGATCTTATCTCTTATATATACAGTGCATCCTTTCCAGAGCGGCCCTCTCTTGAGCAACAACCTCCCTTCAACAACAGCATGATTTTCCCTACTGTACCATTTAACTATTGGTTAAACCTCTCTAAAGCAAAAACTTCCCCACAGTCAACAATGACTCTTCTCCCAAAGGATGTTGCTTCGTAGAGCTTGCACTATATTTGTATTGGTTTCATTGCGAAAATTGACGTATAAAATAACGACAGAAGTTATATCACTTACATACATTGTATTAATAATGTTTGTATTTAAAAAAAGGATTGTGGTTTATTTTATTATCTGTTACTTTCTGTAACTTTATAGATACGACATTGTCTAAGTAACAAACAAACAAAGGACGGTAAGGCAACATGATAAAACACCAATCAACACGTCCCAAAAATCACCGAAATCTACATAGAAGCATACTGTTGCCAAGGTTACCTGAAGGATCATACCAAATCTGTTCTGCTTCGTCGACATTAAACATGTTTTCTGTAAAACATTACTTATTGACATACATAAAATTTTACAATAGTAAAATAGTCGATAAATATGAAAATAATATAGTTTTTTTACTACACGTATAATGAATAAAGTACAACCTTTTGTAAAGCGGAAAAAATAGTGGTGACTTTTTCGTGAATAAAGTACATATGAACGAAAAGGTGTTCACACAATTACGTGACCCACGTATGGCATTTGTTTAATACAACATTAAAGTCATTTATTGCTTTTGGATTTCCTCCAAGTCTTACTTTTTTCATCGGATTTAACGCCATTTCAGTAGACCAACGGTCTAACCACTGGCCTAACCAGGCGGGCTTAAGTGTTATACATCATTGAAAAAAAAAGATATTCTCAATGACCTTAAACTCAAGCTGCACTTAAAACGACTTGGATACAGATCTCGCCTTCACGCTGAAAAACCTAATGTTCGATGAAGTTAAATTGCAATTGTTAAAAGCAATACACACCGCTGGAATTGCTTGTTGATTTGTATGGTGTAAAGGGAAACTACTAGTATAGTACATTGACAATAATTAATACCGACAAGAGTTGTCTTTTCATAGAGACTACAGTGTATGTTCTGCATGTGACTGTTTGATTATTCAAAACATAAATATTTGTGGGAAAATGTTTAATATTTCTATCTTTAAGGTCCAACAAAATCAGTGAACTTTACCAGAACGTCAAAATTAGCTTCAATGACGAGTCTGGAAATTCCTATTTTTATTCATTTTTTAGTAAATCTCCTTTTTTTCTTGTAATCTCCAATTTACTTTTTCTAATTAATCTGCTATTTTTATCTATGGTAATCTCGTATTTTTACTATTTTTTCTGGTAATCTCCTTTTTTCTAAATCTGGTAATCTCCTTTTTTTCTAAATCTGGAAATCTCCTATTTTCATTTATACATTTCCTGGTAATCAGGTAATCAACTATTTTAATTTTTTTCATGGATTCTTCTATTTTTGTATTTTTTTCACATTTGATGAATGCTCGATTTAAAATAAAATGCCGGACGGAAAATAACTGGTGATATTCATTTACTCAATGTTTACAAAAAGAAGCAATCTAGACTTACCATATATAATTGTCTCCTTCTCTTCTGGGGGTATTGTATAATTGATGAAGTGTTGTATTAACGTACTGTAGCTATACATGCCGTCTGTGGAGACATTCAATGTAGCCCAGATTTTATCTAATTCTTTAGGATGTAGGGACAGGCCGCTCCTGTAAACATTATACGACACGTGAAATAGCTTAAATCATGTTAGTTCAATCAATTCAAACACATTTTAAAATGAGACGTTTTGATCAACCTCAAGGCAAAACTATTAGACATAGCTTTTTATAAGTTTTTTTTATATTGTATACGAATGAATATCTTTCGCGTTTGGTTAAAAAATCGGTGATAAAAATATTTTTAATTCAACTCACATTTTCAGCAGTGCCCCAAATTGCCATTTACTCAAACGTCCAGTCATCTTTCTGTCCATGGCTTTGAAGTGCTGAAAAACGAGTTTATTGTTAAATAATGATTGGGGATTCATGGTATAAAAATCATGCATTCGGTTTTGTTCGGTTTTCTTCGTGTTGCTGTTTTTTTCGTGTAGTTGTTGTGTGTCTCTACGTACGTCCGTCCGAATCTATGTGGATGTTGACTCTGTAGGGATTGGAAGCCAATCCCCACAAAAAATGATCATATTGCATACATGTGTCATAAATCTTTCGAACAATTAGTGGACTGATAAGATGACGATTTTTAATGGTTTTGCCATTTTGTATTATGCTATTATGTGTATTATTTATTTGTATATGGGCCATGTTGCCATGAATAACTCAATAAAGAATTGAATGGGTTTTTTACCAGAAATGATAACCCGGAAGGTAGTGTATCAACTAGGAGCCGGCTTAAGTTAGATGAATACACAACAAAGAGCTTGGGAACATCACTCACCTTATCAAAGGAATGAAATCTATTTTTGAAGAGATCGTCCAGTCTTGCCTTAATCTGAAATATCAGAAGATACTTTATTAATACCATTAATATGTGTGACTTAATCTACCAAAATGTATAGAAATAGACAAGTCCATTTTGAAACTTATCATCATTCATACAGTTAACTGTTATATCTGTGCCTCTACATTACCCTGTAAAGTCCCTGGTTGCATACATATGCCACTGACGTGAAAATATATACAATATAAATGCAACAAACATGCATACATTTGTGTATTAGTTTATGACGAAATGCCATGAGCGGTATTTGATCAAAATAAAACATCAGATGTTGTCACTGTTACCAGATTATATACCTCATCTATGGTTCTAAATGTATTGGTGCCATCTGCGGGAGGAGGTGGGGGCGGGGCTGTGTTCTCAGTCTTTGCCTTTTCTCTTAATCTGTCAACTTGCGCGGGTACTGGCATATCACTGCTGGGAATCTGAGCTACCTGTATGTTTCCCTCTTGTTTGACATTCCACGATCCTGGACTGAAAATAGGGAAGTAATTTATGACTTAAAATGAACAATTGAGGGTGTGTGTTTTACCCAAATTTTTCGAAGGTGTTTATTTACCAATGCGCTGATGATTTTTAACTATGAATAACATATGTTTGATACTGAAAAAGCGTCAACAAATCATGGTAACACAAGGCTGCTGACATAATTACATGTATATAAAAATGTACCACATTTTGACTTTGTTTCTTGCTATGAAACGAAAGCAATTTTGTTTAAAAAAAATCAGACTTACGTGATGTCGAATATTTCCAAGAAACGCGTGTACGGAATGAGTCCGTCTTTATCCTCACCCACATCGGCTTTTAGCTGTTCCCACTGTGTTTCTGACATGGCGTAACCTAATCTTCGTTCTATGCCTGACTTGAACTCATGTTTGGTTATAACCCCAATATTGTATTTATCACATTGTCTGAAACAAGTAATACAAGTTGATATTTTAGTCACAAATAACTCTGTATGGTTGTTGTGAATATGACTCCTACAATACTTAGTGAACCATGTCTATAATGTTGATTCAGTACGCTATATCAATATTTAATAACGTAATTTTTGTGACTGACCTGAAATGGGCGATTAGTTTGATGAAGTCAGTATGGAAATAATCTATAAGTTTGGCTTCCAGAGCATCTGCAGTGAGGTCTGTGGTGGTGCTTGAACTATCACCATGGAAACTGGAAAATAAGACAAATACGTTAAACATAATTAATTTTTTTCAACACCGATGCATACTTCAAAAATGAAACAACCGTTTTATTGGCAACTATATCCACCGTATTCAGATAAATATTCTATATAAAATTATTCAAGGGAGGTTAACTTATCTGTATATCTGTAGTGACAATTAACCATATCGTGTCTTGTTGTTTAAAAGGATTTTTTTTAATTAGTTCCAAAGTATTTTTGATATTGACAGAAGAGAAACTATCTTTTAATGACTGTAGTTTAGCAAGAAATGAACAATACATAGTTCCCACATCTACAATATTTACCCCCCTTGGCGGCCATCTTGAAAATCTAATTTGACTAGCATTGATAAAGGATATTTATATTTTTGTTCTGATAATTCTAAATATAGAATTTTCATATGTGACAACTACTTTTTCTTAAACCTGATATGCTTATGGTTTTTCCAACTTCATGATTAAGTTATATTTTGTAAATTGAGTTGTCAAAGAACCACTTTTTTGTTTTTTTCTATTAAACACATAAGAAATTTGACTTTCAAGATGGCCGCCAATTCAAAACAAGGGAGGTAAATATTGTAGTTGTGGGAACTATGTATAGTTAATTACTGCTCCGCGGTAAGCATTCACATTGTTGACTATAAACACTGGTTCAGAAACAAAACACCTGTATAGTAAATTGTACGGATCACTACAGGTCTGAGGCATACCAGCACGCTGACGCCGAAGACACATATATAGAAAAAGACCTGCTCTCCCAATCCCGAAACACAAGGACCATATACTGAACTGATAAAGTCATTAACTTACGGATGTGAAACGTTAGCAGCTACCCTCGCCATCAAACTGTTCAGAGATTTATTTTGATATTTGTTAAGAAATTCACGATAATTGAGTTGTCCTTTGATTGCCCGTGTACCATTTCTGTAAAGTAGATAATAACAAATATAAAACTCTATAAGAAATAACACAATTTAAGCAACAATCAAAGAAATGACCATAAAACATAATTTTTTAAGTAATTTCAAAAAGTTGTGTCAGGGGTTATGTAACAAAAACTTAAGGAAAGTAAAAACATATGCAAAATATCCTATGAGTTCTATGTCAGAAGTCAGGCCCCACAATTTGCTTTTTCTAACACTTTCACCCTGCGTTATTAACGGCCATTATGTTTTCACTACGTGATAAGTGTACGACTAATATAAATTTAATCTTATATATACTTTTTCAGAAAATAGTCTAATTCTGATGGCGGTATTGAGAAACCAAATTCCATAAGCACTCGTCGGAAGTCGATCTTGGACACATACGAGTCATTCAAGAAATCAAACAACTGGAACGCTGTCAGCATAGCCTGGTAGGACTCTTCAAACTAAAACATATTGATACAGTAAATAGATTGTTAAAATGCATTCAAGTTTCCCAAGAGAAGCCACTATGCTTGCAAACGAATACATATACTCGTGATGAGATGAAAGTTAAATCCGTCAAACATAGTTCAAGGACTGTTTAAGACGATAATATACGAAAGAACTTCTGATGGTTAAGATAAACTAAAGATGGTATGCATTAGTTACGATAAATATAAACATGTGTTTGTCCACCAGCGAAAATAATAGTAAATTTCTCCATTATTTGCAAATGATATTGTACAACGGTGCAAGTGTGTATTAGTATATTTACCTTGAAATGTAGACAATCTATTATATTTTCTAATTTTAGCGATACTCTTGGCGTCTTTTTAACTTCGACTCTTTTTTCTGTACCTTTGTCTTTACTTTTGTCCTTCTCGCCCTCAGCTGCCTTAACATCATCAGCCGCGGTAGGTACAACGATTGCTACCTTTTTATTATCGACGTTTTCTTTATTTACGACAACTAAGTCCTCATTCCTTTTTAAAATCTTCTGGAGTTCTGACGATGTGTCCATGCCATTTGTATGTCCAATTTCTGAATGTGGTCTCTGTCTGGATTTGCCGTAAGCAGCACCACGTGGTGTGTAAGCGGGCGTCTGGCGGGGTTTGCCGGAATGATCTAACCCGCATATTTTAAAAAAGTGAGTGGCCTGTAGAGCACCCGTACCTTCCTTGTCGTACCTGAAGTATACATGTAAGTGACAAGCATTATTTGTACGAGATGTAGATTTTTATGCGTCATACAAATAACTTACGGCGCCATGTTATGGTTCCAATAATGCGGAGAGCCTTTGGTGCGATGTTCACATCACTTAAAACCTGTTCTTGGAAAATGCTACCACCACATCTATGTAATAGCGCAACGTTTGCTGAAAAAACAGCAATAAATAGATATCTGAAGTTAAGATAGTGTATGTGTTCTTGTCATTCCCCAAGACAGGCATTAGTTGGAACTCCTTTAGGCTTTTGTCGAAGTTTTGTACCAAGTCAGAGGAGTAAGTTTTAAATCTGATACATTGTTTGTGTAGTTAAAATCCTAACGACAACATGGATGTATTGTCTGAAAGAAATCAGACATTTGCCGTTAGTTACTGTTAACTTACCTTTGCCAGAGTTTGTTGAAGTCTTCATCAGTCATAAAGATACCAAGAGTGGCATAAGCCTCACGTAGCTGTGGGGCTAAAATTAACCCGTCGTGCTCAAAGCAGGAGTCTGGGAATACTTTATGAGCATCAAAATTTCTGAAATTACATAAAAAGGTAATACATGTACATTTTTATATGCATTATTTTAAAACACAATCAACAATGTTAGTACTGCATTAATGGTCATGGAAATGCGTAGTGTGTATGAAGTAAATATGAATTAACACTTTAATTACATTGTGCAGATCTAGACTCTTTGTCTATGAGGGAGCTACTTGTCCGAGGATGAAAGATTCAAATGCAATGGTGAATGTCTTGTTGAAGTTTGTGTTATCAATGCATTAACGACAAAAAACATGTCAGTGTTTTAAGGAATAAGTGAAAGTAAATTGGGAACTAGTAAAATATCGTACTTTGATTTGCATTTTTCTTTAAATATTGCATCTGAGAATGGCATTGATGTGTAAGGATCGTGTAAACGAAGGTCATTTCTTCTCAAATAGGTTTCTGGGTAATTTGAAACTGATGACGTCATACTTGACGTCTGCAACGCGCTCACCCAGTTCTTCTTATCCTGTAAGTAAAAGGTCCATTCATCTAAGTAACAAAATATTGAATAAACAAACTTAGGCCAAACTTATAGTATCTAAGTATCATAAGGACTAAGATATTATCATTTATGTAGGCCCCTATTTTGATAAGTGCAGTTCAAATCTCATCTACATGTCACCATAAGAGATAAAATGGAAGTATTGTATTGCTTGCTATATTATGGACCGTTCAATGAAGCTGTTTCCTGAAGGGAGTTAGAATTTAATGTATGTCAGGCGAGGATGCATAAGACTTACCTCGGACTCTTTGAAAAAATTAACAAATGTTTCAAAGGCTATGGCGGATTTTCCTTCAAGATGCATTCTGAAAAAAGTCAAAGTTTAAATATTAGGAAACGAACAACACATATCGAAAAACAACAATAACAATGCTAAATCACAAAAATGAAATAATTCTAAAACGGTGACTTTTCCATCACGAATATTTTGATACTTTAATGTTTAAAAAGTGTTAAAAGAGCAAGAACTTTTGCGTACAACTTCCTATTAATTATAAAAGATGTCTGTTTTTTTTATAAATTAACAAAGTAGTTTAGTTAGATTTGAGAACGGACAGATTTATGAAGTATTGACAAAATGTTAGGTAAATAAAAATCAGAACAAATCTTTGGTTTGAATATTAGCAAAATGACTTACGCTCTAAGCAGTTTGGTATATTGATCAGGAGTGATGTAACCACACAGTGTGTATAATATTCTTTGTAAAGCTTCCCTGAAATATAAACAAACAAGAACATAAAGACAACAAATGCTACACATTGTTTTTTTGCTCTGTCTTGATCTGTAAATTTGTTAGTAACGCAGACCGGGGGAATATTGATCTAATACAACATAAAATTCCAAAGGCCAACCCATGAATAAAAGCCATACTTTGAAAACCCGTCATTAGTATTCAGAACAAAATGACCTCCGAATAAAGGTCACCTGTCAATAAATGCCATGTTTTTCTTTCCCAAAGGTGACCTTTGTCCACATGTTTGGCTGCATGTGCTCCACTACATTAGACTGGGACAAAATAATCCATAATATACATGTAGTTCTATTCACCATTTCTTATATCAAAGTACTCATGGAAACTGGACTTACACAAAATTGAACTGCAACATAGAACGGGAACTAGTTTAAAATGTGCATGGCGGATGTAGAAAATAAACGTTGTACTTTGGTCCGCATCAAAATCCATGCGCGTGAGTACCGGCTCTGGAAAAGGTGAACTATCGGAAAGTTTCCGATTACTTAATGAATGAATTATGAATAGACAAACATTAGCTATTATTTACAAGTCACTGGAAAAAACGGTCTCACCAGTAATCACTTTAGTGTACGTGACTTTTCTTGGACTTTATGTACTTGGAGGTTTAACAATGGGATAGTACATACTGTTACATCTACTTACCTTGACACACTACCTTTTCCAGTGGGATCATTAGATTTGAACAAATGACGGATGCCATAGAAACCTGTACCAAACTTCTCACGAATTAATTCAATGAGCTGAAAAGTAAACATCTCTAATCAAAATTTAATTAAACATAAAAATAATATTATTACATTCAAGTGTCTTTGATGACCGCGTCTACCAAAGGCTATGTTATTATGATCTAATATTTGAGGTTTGCAGCCGCAGAGTCACAACTGCGGCGTCAAAGTTTGTATTTGATGTATCAACGACTAAATTAACTAAAATGACGTCACAGCTTTTATTCCTTAGACAGGCACTTGTCTGCTTGTTTACATGACCGCATAAAACAAGCCATATATTCGTCTCTTAATTAAATACATCGTTAATGACTGAACAGTGTAAAGAAAGAAAAAACTTCTTTGAAGTAGAATTTATTTCAAGTACGGACTCTTTTGATGCTGCACCTTGATTTGTGCATGCTATTCTTTGGTCTACATGCACACGGACATTAAACGATGCAGTCGTTTGTCATAAAAACATTTTATCTTAGTACTTCAAACAAATCTCCTCGATTTCAAAACATTTTCCACAGCACGTAACGTTAAGACAAAGTTACTTTACGTGAATGAAATGATAGTTAAGTAATAAGTAATTTGGAACAGACTTGTTATGTTTCATTCCGACCCTCAGTTAGACATTACTCGTAATTTTAATACTACAGTGTACTTGATTAACCATAAAATAGGTCAGAACAAACTGTTCTCGTTATTGTATGATGGTAAAACGAGACTTTTTTTATCTGATGTTATATGATGTATCTATCTGCTAATCTATATAGCGCGTATTTCCACATCTTCTATGACAATAGGTTACGGGTCAGGTATCATTTTACTGGAAGGTATAAAGTCATTTACGCAAAAATCAACAACAAAAAAATCTCGAAAAAAGGTTAATTATTATACTAGTATAACAAGGCTATCACTTACCTCTAGAGTTGTACGAGGCTGATAATTATATTCTTTACTTTTAATGTGAGGTTTCCCTGGACCCTTAAGGTATTCTGAAAATAATAACATCGATATTTAAACTATGTTGGTATCCGAGTGCTAATACACATGATTTGACTCGTCTTGATTAAGCTAAACTATACAATACATTTTAAAAGTTGTACAATGGATTTCTAATATTGTCATTAAAGTTATACGGAGAAATAGTTAGATATAATTATAAGATATTTTTTACATTTAGGAATAATAAATAAAAGGTAAAGCTTTAAATATATGGAACGTCACATCTACATTACATTCAAACCCTCGATCATCACATCAAATAGTCTGCAATCAAACACATTCTAATAAAACTTTTGGTGCGAAATATTTCCTTTGCAAGTATAATACTTGTACTACTGTACGATTTTGTTATTGATTATCCGAAATCGACCGGACCGAAATAACATTTCGGACTGTCAATGGTTTCGGATAATTCCTGGATCGTGTAAGTTTTCGGAGAAACGTAGAGCAGTTTGATTACGTGTAGATATGATGTTCCATATTTGTATGTCAGGGGTCCGTGACCAAGGTGACCAAAATTCCCATCACCTTCACAACAACATCAAACTCATGTGATCAAATTGAACACGTGGATTATTAGCAAACATTCATGACGTCACAACTCCCAAAACCAAATAACAGTAACAACAATTCATTGAAATAAACATTTTACCATTCGATTTAAAAAAAAGATTACCATATTATAACATAATGTTATGGTGACATATAAGCAGAATGTTTATTATTATCATATAGTGAATGGTACAATGAAACAATACACATTGTTAAACTGCGGCAACAGGACTATGGAAGCGGTATTAGCATACACGACATCAGGTACATAAAATGTTAGTCACGTGAACATATCAACACAATCACGTGATTAACCTTCTTGCTCTTCAATGCTGGGAAGTGGAGGTAATTTTGGTATTTGCCCAACTGTCGGAAATTTATCAACTTTATCTGGTACATTGGCCGTGTCTGGATATGGCGATTGTATTTCTGGAAGCAGCCCCTTACAGGGTTTCTCTTTGTATGCGAAAGGAGCTGATATTTCCACAGCTTGTGAATGAAAATGTAAAGAATTACAAACATTAACACCAAAGGTTTTGTTTTGTAAGTTTTGAATAAACGTAATTATAAAAAGTGTTTACAGTGACTTATCTATAGGCCTAGCCATTGTTGATTCATTATAAAACATGTCCTATACTTTCGACCAGTCGGAACTCCTCGGCTATTGTCTAAAGTGCGTATTTCTCAGTTACGGAAATGCCCGAGTTTTTACGATTGTACCCCGACCAGATTGTAATTACAAACAGTGACAATTTAAAATTTGTCGTGATATTTGCAGTATTAGTGATAGTTTTTTTTCTCAGACTGATGCACACATTACGTTCGACAATAACTTCTTTTAAATAACAGTTAGTAACTGTTATCAGATAGTTGCAACTTATTTAAACATAGAAATGACAAAATGTCTTGCAAATTTTTTTTTGACAGAGCATTGGATAATTGCATAGTGCACATTTTGTAAGACGAAATTTTGATAATTATATAAAAACGTATGATTGGACGACCTAAAATTATATATATAATACGTGGGATTGGACGACCTTAATTCTATATAATACTTTCGAAATGTGGTCAATGATAGTCTGTTCGTATGCAGGGACAGTTTTATACTGACTGTATCCTGGTTTGTCTACATACATACATACATGGTACATGTACATAGAGAATAATAATAATATATTCTAACTCGCTAGTGTTTTTTAATTTCCGCTATTTGTAGAGGGAAATTAAAATGATGGCATAATATTTTGAGATGAACCAGTATGATAATAGACGTATTTAACATTGTGCGATGTCATGTCATAAACTTTTTTATGAACTTAGGTTTGATGATTTCGTTGGTCAGGTATCGAGTTTTAAGACCCTCTAAAAGTTTCTCAATTTTGGTAACAGTAAAAATATGAAACCTGTTGTAAACATTACGTTTAAAGATATGAGCTTTTTACGATCAAACAAAGCATCCGGCAAGGAAACGCACATTTAACATCATGTTCATACACCAATGCTGCCGAAATAGTGTACATTTGTACATTGTGCTCTGTAACTTTCTAGTATGACGTTAATTCTTATGGTCTGTTTATTTTCTTGTCATTTGTAACAACATGTTTTGTACTTTGTAGTTACAACTAGTTCGTTTTTACAATGAAGTTTTTTAAGCATTGGTTTTAAATGTGACACGAAACGGGCATGGTGTTAAAATATGCGATGGGTGAACTATAGATGACTGATATTCTCAGTAACGAAGTCTTCACCCTGTCAGTCTACTGTAGTTTACAAACACGCAAAAAACCCTACTTGTAAAAGTAGGACGCATTGCACTTTAAATCTAGATTTTGGTGCAGTGAAATTACTTGCTCTTTAAACAAATTTCCAGCTTAGGATGTTGAGGTATTTGAATATCATTTTCTTAAACAATAATAAAAGCTATTAAATATTCCAGTTTATGATGCGCTTATCTCATACAACCATCTTTATACTAACGCTAACATTGTCGTTACCTAGTGACTTGAAGGCATTAATGGTTGTTTGAAATATTAGGTGAATTTCGTAACTTTCGAAAGTATAATTTCCAATTCCATATGAATAATTTATTACAGACATTAAAGATCTTAATGAACAGTTTTACGGAGCAATAAACCCACTGAAAGTACATTTTGTACATAATTTCAGGGAATTACACAATAGGATGAGGAAGCCATGATACATCATTCGCAGCTGAAACTAAACAATTTGATATGTATTTTCTTAATGTCTCAAAATAAATATTCACTTCTTGAAAGTGCTATTATCGCATCATTTTAATTTCGCACTATTTTCTACATTATTTCAGTTATATCGTAGCGGACACTCACAAACAGCTTCCCGGCTCTTCGTTTAGGCCTGACCCAGTATTAAGTTACTTACCACATTATATCCGCTAGCTACACATACGCATTTATTATAATGTTGGAAATTAACGAAATAACAGCGGTTTTACTTTGAAGTTCAATGATAGATAGCCTGCAGAGCCTCGCGCAATATCTTATAAAATTGAAAACATTTTAATTTACTACATGGAACTCTTAAATTTGCTTATGTAATTCAATAATAGCATAAACAATCCCAGGTGACAATATATTATAAGATAATAATATGCTTAATACCGATTCTGCTCCACACTGTATAAAATTAATAACTTTGATATTAAACTATATATTTTAATGGTCCGATGCTGCTTTTTGTTGTCACAGATTTAATGAGAATAACTATTAAATATTAATATTTTATTAGACATCGCTGACAATGAAATATAACACTGTTGTTGTTGACATGTTGTTACGTGATGAAGTGAACTTTTATGTGAATTATAACATTTACGGAAATTAGGTTGTATTTCTTACAATGACGCTGCAAGAAACTGCCGAAAATAATGTTTGTCACGATACAAATAAATCAAGTTTCTATTAAACAGTGTCCTCACTGATGTTAGACACAGTATTTACTTTCACGTATACAATACAGATTTTCTAGTCTGACCTATCAGTAAGATATTCTGATCTGTGTGTGCTATCACATAACTGTTCAAAATGTGGACATTATTAAAATGTATATCTTATATTGAACATATTGTATCATGCTTTCAGACTTCATAGAATTTAACATTTTCATGAGTCGTGCTCAGAATACTTTGTAGTTACCCGTGGTATAAACATGCACACACTAATTTATCATTAAACGCTCACTTTCTACAAAGCGCCAAAAAATCGGTCATTCAATATTCATAACATGGCTTCCTCTAAATTTGTCTTTAAAAGCATGTAAAATGATAATGAATTATACAACAGTGTTCGTGTCCCGTGGTATAAATTCATTTTAATCATAAATTACTAATTAGTTAACTTCAAACAACAGGACAATTATGTATACAAGCGCCTGTGCGTGTAGCATTAACGGCACTTCCGGATCAATTAGCGCAACAAGAAATTTATTGTTTCGCAATTAAGAACAAAGGAAGTTTATTTAGGCGAAGATTCTACCTTAATTATGATCCCAAATCACGAGTATCAATACTAAAGCGTAGCTGGATCATGTCTTACCTCTATATATTATATGTAGTCGTAAATTCATTAAAACGGACAACAGGAAGCGCGTCGTATATTGTATCAAGGACGTCAAAGTTCTGACTGATGGTTCTAATATTTTAATGAAATCAAAGAACTGAAAGTAATCATGGAAACTGAACTTACTTCGACTAGCGAAGCTACATGGAACGGGAACAAGTTTGAATACTCGTTAGCTATTTGAATTTAGTAATACAGAACAATAGACAAAATGATAGTAAAATATATTGTATTTGCCCTAAAACAATATCTACATAATGCCTTTCTTTAGCCACATCTCGTTAAAAAGTTGTCGGATGCTTTTTTATTTTTTGCAAAATCATTGAAACAATATCGCGCTACATTTCCATATGCACTTTGTAATTAAAACAGAAAATTATGGAATTACTATTTTTATTTAAGTGACGACTTGTTAATAAAACCATGAAAAACAAAGTAGATTATTTTGGTATTTCAATGTCCATGTGCATACAGTGGGTGGGGTAAAATACGTCCAGAAAAAGTATAAAACCCGAGCTTGTGTACTTCACTTAAGTCACAACAGCATCCTTAAAACCAGGTGAATTTATCCGAGACCACGTGACTGTGTACCGGCACGTGCTGTGATTTACCTCGAGGTGAAGACATCACGTGCTCGTTAAATCTTCCGGAGAAGCCTTCGTTATTTGTCAATTGTTTATGATCTTGGCACCAAATTATGCTTACATCACCCAACATACCTTAATGTGAATTCAACAACAACAAAAAAAACACATTTTAACTAAAGAACTGTATTGCCAAAGTTTCGGCGTAGACCGCCTTTATCAAAATAATAAAATAACGGACGTTACGTCATAATAATTTTTAGAAAATGTAACGTAAAAAGGTAGGAATGCGCACCGTAACAAAATGTAGTTCTAAGTGCAATGAATATAATTTATAATTATTGCAGGGTAAAACAGTTTTTCCCCAACGCATCTTAGAAATATTAAAAAAATACAAATGCAGTTCCTGTTAAATGCTTTCATATTATATCTGTAAAAATACTGAGATAAAATTACAGCTAATTTCGTCTATAAGATACTGGCTCGCAGCCATTGTATGGTTACTTGATATTTTCACACACAAACCAAACTACGACGGTGTTGTACAACATTTTGTTTCAATACCTAGTTGTTTGAAATACAGAAGTTTTTAAGGGTTTTGTAAGAAATTTGGAATTGTTACTAATTCTGTCATCATTCATTCTCAGACTTATAAACTTCATGTCAACAATCAATAATCTAATGAAAAGTGTCGGCACTTCATTAAATACAACAGTAATACTAATTATGAGTCTATTCGTAATTATAACAGCGTGTTAAGCAATACAGAGTTCCCACATCTACAATATTTACCTCCCTTGGCGGCCATCTTGATTGGCAAATTCAACAAGCATTGATAGAAGATATTTACATTTTTGTTTTGATAATTCTAAACATAGGGTATTCATATGTGACAACTACATTTTCTTAAACCTGATGTGCTTATGGCCTTAACAACTTCATGATTAAGTTATCTTTTATAAATTGAGTTGTTTAATAACCAGTTTTCTGATTTTTTTTTCTATTAAGCGCATAAGAAATTTGCCAACAAAGATGGCCGCCAAGGGAGGTAAATATTGTAGATATGGGAACTATGTATTAACAGACAATCATAATTTATTTGTATATCATTTTTATCATGAACGATATGGTAGCTCCAGAGTTGTCAAAGAATGAAGTGTTTAATGTATAATGGGATTATAGTTTTATAACTGGATACTAATATATACACCCGTACTTAAATACCATACTGATATCAAATATCATTTACGGTGATTGACTTAAACCGACCATTTACTATGGCTCAATGACCGGGAATTGTCAAGTAAGAGACGACGGGTAACTCGAGAAGTGGTCCTCACAGATTTAGGTCAAACAGTTTACGATGCACATTTTTGTCAGTTTATATATTTTGAGTACGACATGAAATTACGATAGTCTTTATTATAATCGTTATAAATCATTTGAATTATCAGTATTTTTTCAAATTATCAGTATTTATTTTATTGGAATGAAATACAAAACGCTATATTTCGCACATGTATAAAAACGTGTCGCCGTCACGTGCACACAGCTTGAATAACCTATCTCGTGCGTGAAGCATGCACGCGCGCGTGCGCGTGTGATTTCAATGTCATTTTATCAAACACTTATCCTGTCAGCACACGATTGGATTAATTTAATTCTATTTACATAAATTATTTATGTGAAACCATTTTCTGAGTAACTTGGGCCAAAAAATATACAATGTAGTTATAAACAAAAACGTTTTTAGCTAAAAAGGGCCTGTTACGTAAAACATAAAATATTACCCCCCCCCCCCCCCCCCCAAATCGAAATGTAATCTATAAACAATGTAAACCTATCAAGTTTCAAAATCCAGTTTCAAATAAAATTATAACATTCAAAAGCATGCACGGTCAACTTATAAACAACATACTTTCGATTTGTATGAAGATTAACTTCATACCGTCAACATATTGCCAATTATTAAGAACGGCGAAATTGGTATCATTTATTGCTATAAAGTAATAAAAGTATTACACATATATATTGCGTTTGTATAGAGACCATTAAAATAAGTAGCTGTATTTTACCAAATCCATTTACATAGCATTAACATGTGGGGGGATATATGTCTGATTCAATACTGGTTAAGATCTATACAGAATTACACTTGCTTACGCTACAATTACCTTACATTTAGATATATTGAGTCATTTCTATAGCTTAAGAACGGAGAGTAAAAAAGAAATAAATATTTGTACAAGGACTTTGGCCTGTATACGGTCTGCTATATCGTACCCTCAACAAGTATTTACTGTTTTCTTCCCTTGTTTGAAGTACTGATCAAAAATCATTATAATTGATACGCTTAAACTTTCTTCTTTTCAATGCGATTTCAAAGTCAATTTGATATGCATAACTCCAAACATGGTAAATTGTAATTATATAAAATTCTATGGGTGACACCAGCGGTGCTCTTACCGAAATAGTTTGTAAATGTTTGCCATGTACACAGCGTACATGATTCTTGTATACGAAGCAGGTCAGGTTACTCTGCTGTTGGAGTGAATAGAAATGCCCCGTATAAAGAGTCTTAAAGGAAAGTGAATCATTTCCATGAAATTACCGAAAAGAAAATATAACTGTTATGAAGTTATTGTAAGAATATCCTATAATGGGACTGTACTGTAAGTTTAAACAATGCTTTAATTGCACTCCGTCAACTATAGAAATACATTCAGTTTGCAGCGATGAGTTTTAAGAAGAATTACATCACAAATTATAAATTTTGAAACATTCGGTGGCATTTTGTTACATCTACAATTATATAAATACTGGCAAGAAGTTGGTCGACATGTTGATACTACTTGTATACAGGAAGCATATTTCAACACAAAATTCATAACTTGAATTACGTCGTAAGCTGGTTCCCATTGACTCTGTCTGTACAAAGCCCTTTGGTGCACAGCAACATGGAACGGGAACCAGTTTAATCTCGTCGTTGAACTGTTGATAAGTCTTGCTTTTGAAGAGTATTAAAACAAATGTGTCCATTTGTTCAAATGCACACATGTTTGTGTTCATCAAAGTTCAGTGTTTGAAGTTAGGTTAGGACTCAGGGATAATATCGGACCGATATTCAGGGGACCATGGAATAATTGCTATATATTGCGTTTCACAGGCGTATTGGACCTTTCATAAATGGATTGTATCTGTTCTCATTAGCCCTGAAATAGGGTATCGTATTAACTTGATTTCATGAGCACTTATCACCAGGAGACTGACGAACCCACGTGTTACGAATATATGAATCCTAACATTCAATGTCCACAGGCGTTTGAGTTTTCAATATCAGTACAAACACGAGTATATGCTTGTACATAGCATAACTAACATGATTGTTCCATTAGCACTCGGAGATCCGTGTGTTTACATTTTATCCAATCATTGTACAGATCGATGATGAGAAAGATAACTACAAAACATTCATCAATATTTTCCTGTTCCGTATAACTTCAGAATTAAAGCTATAGTTCCTATAGAAAATAATAATCTTGTATACAAATTTGATTTTTTTCACACAAAATCTTTATCAGTATTACATTGATTCCTCAAATGCCATTATGTTTTACAATTTTGATTGCCATTGTAATGCTGAAACTTTCATTTTCTTTAAATTGCTTCCATAACATCGAGACTTCTGTATTCAAGGCCATGGTATCAAGATAAGTTTATGCCACAACCCCTGTCATGTTTGTTTTATTAATTTATTGTTCTATACCACCGGAAGGCAAAATATCTGTTTGTTCGTTACTTTCTGGCTCATGCACCAATAGCGACACCTTGCATCTTGGTCCGCGTTCGTTTTTCCGTGATCACGTGACATAAACAAACCATATTCCTGTCATTAAAGCATGTATTTGTTTCCATTGTTTTTTTAAAAAGTGTTGTTCGTGAGTGTTCTATCTTTTATTTATATCCATTTTAAAGCAATTTTTGAGGAAAATAATGCGATTCGGCCATATTCGTATTTCTCCGTAAAGGTCACATGACGTTCGTACATTCATATGAAAATGCAACGTATACCATGTCCAAGTAGTCAATATGGCGGCGTACAAACATTTAACTCTTTTCTTTATGAGTTTTGTGTTCTCAAAGAACAATGTGGAAAGTATTCATTAACATTACCCTCCAATTGTCAAAGTTGTCTCCCAGATCTTATGTTATGAGTTACGTTCTCATATAAATTGGTTCCCGTTCCATGTTGCAATGAACCCAAGGTAATGAGAGAGTCAACGGGTACCAGTTTATTTCTCATGGATATAATTCTACAAGTGTTGTACCGTCATAATTATTCACCGTATAATGTTAACATTTAGTGTAGGGTCGTTTGTTTTTCATCCAGTAGTCCACGGTTAAATACGTTAGCTTGGCAATAGAAAATCACGTTTAATGCACCTGTAGGATGGTAGCCATGATGAGGTATAAAGTTAAACATAAGTTTATAAATCAAGAAATTTTATCTAAATCTTCCTAAACTGAAAATGTTTACAATATATCAATATCTTAAGTGTCTACACTCAAACTATAAGATATTCAATCTTTTCAGATCAGATTATTTAAACTTTTTTAAAAATTTATCACCTCTGAGCATTAGTTTAAAGTTAAAGTTTACAAGCGGTAGAAACAGCTTGTTTACACTGCTCTTAAGTTTTATTGATCTATCGTTGATTTATCCAAAAGATCGGCCATTGCACGTAAATACAACATGTCTTCATGAAACGGTATTTTACAATAGACAAATACTTGGCTTTTTTCTTATCAAATAATCTATACGTTTGCTGTCATGAATATATTTAAATTGTATGTAAAAAATAGTTGGAACTATTGTACTCAAAGAATACATAATTTATTATGAATATTTAAACTAAATCAAAATTAAAAGAATATATTATCTGTATATAGCTCATTGTAAGAAGTATACATGTATTACAATCTTCAATTACTTAATAAGATATGATATCTCTGTTTTCTATCTAGCAACATATATGTATACCTGGGGGCCAGTTGAGAATACGATCTGGGGACCCTTTCCCTGCAGGGTTGACGACCATATCTTTCCTCGGCGATTTGTATCCAACATCAGTGTTACTTCTTTGAAGTCGCCGCGTGAAGCCCATGTCAGTTTTTGTTACATCACGATGGGTTGCTGAGCCCCGTATTGCAAGATCATTTCGGTTCCCTAGTCTTGACATAGGGTGCTCAATCACGGGCAGATTCCCATGTCGGCCCGGGGTCCCTACAGGACTTGCAACAGACATAGTCCTTCCTATTTTGTGTTCCTAGCTTTTACAAAAAGTACACTTTATGTTAACTTTTTAAATCCAGTCAGAATATATTCTAAAAACTGCCATAATCCACTCTGATATTTGACATGTAAAGTTATTTTCACCGAGTTTTGACTAAAACAGGATAAAATCGCTCGATTGATTTTGTTTGATTCTTTTTTCCCCTTTTTGTTATGGATCAAATCCGCTTAGCGTTCACCGCGATTAAATATCAGCAGAAGACGGCCATGTTTTAAGTGTACATAATCACCTGGTTACCGGGTTATAAAATCACGTGGTCTGCATTTAAACTACTACAAGTATATTTTATTCTTTCAATATTTTTGTCAGATGGTATTTAAACGTTGGTTTGTGTATTAATGTCTTTGTGTAAACCCAATCAGTCCCAAATTTTATAGAGAACTAATATATTGACTACCGTAAACCTTGATAAATAAAAGATAATAATTATGACTGTTTAAAGATGGATGAATACTTTTTGATAAATTTATGAGCGTTTTATTGATAACCCACAAACTTTGTACTATCGCTGTGAAAATATTGGTATTGGTCCTTTGTATAATCTTTGATTAAAATGTAAAATATTAATGATTTATGAACCGTTTATTCCATTCTATATGAGTACAAGACTTGGAGGGAAGATCGATGTCTTGGAATCAGTGTTTCATGAACATTTGAGTCAATCATTATCGCATCAGAAAGTTCATCAACGTGTGAGTGGAGTATCGTCACACTTACTTCGCTCTTAGCAACCACAGTGTGGGGAATCCACGTGACCTAGTGACGTCACAATGTTATCGTTACAAGCGCATTTTCTGTCATTCGAACAAGAAAAACACCACATAAGTGCATTATGTTTCGTTTTCTTTTAAAACCACCTAACTGTTGCAACTCCTAACATAAAGGGCTACCTCCGGTTCAGAATTTTGTCCCTGAAGGCCCTCTACTTTTTTACTTTTCTTGTCCAAACCGTTTTCTAAAATTTTCTTGTAAAAATAAAGTTCATAACAATGTCAAACGGTTTGGACAAGAAAAGCAAAAAAGTAGAGGGACACAGACTGCTTGTCAATGATGTCACCAAAGTCCGTCATATTATCATTAGTTAGCTCTATAGAATTCATGAAAATATGAACATTTCTAGAACTATTAATGAGAAGGTCATAGAAAGTTCATGAAATATTGACAGGGGATGCAAATGCAGTCCTATTTTTATTTTAGATTTAAAAAGTACTTCTTCCAGACAGAACATCATCGATTAACACATACTATAAAGTACATAAAACTATTTATTCTACAAGCATGGATTGATCTGTATTCCTTCAGAATACTTTACGGTGTAATGCCGATATATAGATTACAAATTTAGAGGTTGTGAACTCGAACCCCGGGCGAGGCTCACACTGTCCGTGACAACTTTGACTGAAGATATTCCATCCTATGTTAAATTGTCCTCCACCTCTGAATTATGTGAGATAGCTTGGCAGTAGCTTGTGGATAGAATGTGGTTAGTACTGGTTAAATAAGGCCTAAATGAAATCCAGGGAAGCTGGTTAGGATAACTGCCCGCCACGATATGACTGAAATAATGTTGAAAATGGTGTTAAATCCGAAGAAATAAATACCTAAATGCAATATGGGATGAGAACCAGAATAACAAATGCATTGTGGATATTTATACATTAATTTATATGTGTTATCTTCAACTTCGAACTTAGACACGGTATTTATGAATTATAAATTCTCGTTATAAGATTTTCTATTCCCATCCGTGTGAAGTATCTGAGATGATCATATTTTCTCCAAAATAAACGTAATTTAGTTAAATAAAAAATGTGACTTCATCCTGAGATATGAATTCCTGATAAGGGAACAAATATTTTATTATATCTTCGTTAAAACTTACGACTGTCATAAACAGCCCAAAACAGAAATAATTTCCCCACAAAACGCGTCCATAAATTCCGGTAGTTGTAAATATACTGTTATTTTATCACTCAATTTTTATTTCATTATGTATGTATTAATAATAAGCACATAAAGATAAAATCTTTATCAATCAGTAGATACCGGGGCTCAGGCTATATAAGACGCGACCGGCTCGGGGAGCCCCAAATCTCTGTGTAAGCACTCTAAAAGCTGATCTATTGATCCATATTTTGTAGCACGTTTTTGGACAAAGGACAAAATGAGGATCCGCGCTCTACTGGTGTTGGCTTTGGTTGCCGCCGTTCTGGTTGCTAGCACCAATGTTGTTGAAGCTGGAAAGATAGAAGGTGGCAAGAAAGGTATTTTCTTTAAACAATTATTTCTAAAAGACATTAATCAAAAGGAAATATTGTTATGAAATAAAATATTTTTTTTTGCAAAAATTTTAAAAATCGGATCAAATTTTCGACGGCATATTTCTGCATAAGATAATAAAATTATTTTCGCGAAATCTGCCAACAAAGACATTTTCACAAAAAATTATTAACTTTTCATAATAAGATTTTCGGACATTAAATGGAAAATTTCGCATGAGTATCGTCTTCTGCAATTTATATTTTTCACAAAACAAACAGGTTTCCGCGATCTTTTTAATGAAACGAAAAGTGTCTTGAAAAAAAGATCTTTGAATGAAGATGAAATTCAAACCATAATTTTGGAGCGCTGCTGATAGTATCGAGTGCCACGGACACCGCAATATGCAAGGTCTTTTACCACTAAATTTTACAGAACTTTCCTTATTGAATCATGCATGAAATGCTTTAAGATTGTCATTAACCATTTGTTTGAGCGTGCTTTTAATTAAAACAAGTTGAATATTCAATGATATTAATATGATAGGAATATCGTAAGGAGAATAGATATCTAAATATTCATATTTTATCCATTATTAATATTGCGCTATTTATTGAGTTGATCTACATCATATCTTCATGCTTGACTCCTTCTGTTAGCTTAATCATATTTATTTAGTTCGATTAGTATGACATAAAAAATAATGCTATATTCTATACAATTTGTATTCATTCACTCAAAATATATTTATGTATAACAAATGAAATATTTATTAAAAATATTGTTCAGTAAAAAATATGTATTTGATTAAAAAATAGATTTATTAAAAAAAAAGAAATTCAGTGACATTTATATGTTTGATTAAACTGTATTTTAAATTATTCAGTTAAAATATATGTTGGGTTTATTAGCATGATGGGAAATCGGGTTTATTGTAACACGGGTTCAGACTTTCCTCATGGTGATCTATAGTGATTGTCTGATGTCCGTCGTCTATCCGTCCGTGCGTGCGTCCGTAAACAATTTCTTGTCCGAACGTTAGAGGTTTCATTTTTAATTAAATTTTAGCAAGACTTGCACACACGTTGTATGACCGGTAGATCGGTAGCACGCGTTCTTGACATTAGTGATCCTTTTAAGAATGACATATATACCACTAGTTGTTCAGTTCGATAAAAAATTGAGCATGTTTATTTTAAAATAATCACGGTTTAATTCTTGCTGTGTCCAAATTTCATAATAACCAAGACATATTATACATAAATATATTTTGCAATTTGGTAATTTTTTTCTCAATTATATAATTTTTATGCCAAGAACCCCTGATCGTTAAGATGACAGCTAAGGTTCGAAGTCTAATACGAAGTGTTAAGGATCGTATTTTAAATATTCATTCATTCTTTTGTATATCTATTAAGACATTTACAGGTGAATTTTTAAAAACGTTTACCGTCAGTTAAGAGAGTTAGAACCAGCATTGTTGTTCCTCTACCCCTTACGTGAAATAGTACCTCAAAATCAAATGAAGACACCTATATGAAAATTGGCCTATCTCTCTAACAGATGATACAATGAAAGCAAGAATGCGTATAAGTCTAAGGGAAACCAATGTTTAGTCAATTCAAATAGTTTATACGATGTTTGGAATAACTATATTGCAGAAAAAGTGAAACTTTAAGATTTAGTCAAGATTTTAGCCTTTTACCAAAAAGTAACAAACTGATTAATATCATTTAAATAAAAAATTAGGCAGGGAAACAGCTGAAATTTTCTCAGAATTAACTATTATGTGTATATAATATCTCCACCAAATTTTAAAAAGTTTCACCGACCGGTTTTGAAAAAAAAATGTGTCAGAAATCCATAGTTACTTGATTTTCTTTAATTGACCATGTATAAATTCCAATTAAACTAGACAAAAAAACTGGAATGAATGTTTTCTTCCATATTACTGTATAAATGCATGTTCTAAATACGAAACATTACCTAAACACTAAAAACAAAAAGAAAAAAGTATGGTCCTAGTGGGGTTTGAACCCATGCCCCTCGGGAATATGTTAGTAAAATTGATGAAAATAAGTACTCTTCAAAATGGAGGTTTATTGAAACCTTTAAGACTTCAAACACTTACAAATACAGATTTTAGAGAAAATCTTCAATATCACAGAATCCTGAAATTGTTTACATTGTTCCAGTACAACTGTAAAGCACCAGAATGTAGCATTTAACTATTATACATTGTTGGTATACTTCTACTATAAATTTGATGTACATATTCATGTGTATTTAGTATTTTGTCCTTGTTTTCCAGTCGAAAAACATGGAGACAAGAAAGCTGAAACAGGCAAGGGGGAACAAAAGGCTGGTAAGTAAAACTTGAAAGTCTTCAACGAGCAATCTTTACGGCTTTCACACAAAAACATTTTACCACATAATTACACGCATTTGAAGTATTTTAGTGATTTCTTCAATTACATCTTAATTTGTTTACATGAAATTGGAGGAGAGTCGCTGTGTATCTGTTATAAGTGTGAATACAATACAATGTCCATTGTTCTGAATATTTATACGAACACGTCCTTATATTAAGTGCTTGCCATGGTTTCATCCTACCGTCAAATGAAGCCAAATTTAACTATTTGCCGTCAATAAGTTTGGAAACAAATTCACAGATATGATATTTAGATAACTTGTAAAAGGAGTATCTGTATCTTACTATGAAGAATTGCAATCTATTTGTACGTACACAATGACTGGTAATTTCAACGATAATCATGGTTCGCTGAGAGCTGTTTTAGTTCTCTCTAATCTTTTACGAATTAGTCAAATATCAGTATTCACGTACAAAATCTGAATGTTAATAATGTGGGTGGTGTAGAAACAATAATGTAACTATACAGGTTCCAGATGATGGTTCGGTTGCATGTAGAGTAAGAACTCAGTTTGCGCATTTTTAATAACGAACTTAGAACTAAAATTATGCTGCGAGCTAGACCCCCCCCCCGGGAGACAGCAGAATAAAACCTAAAGTAACGTTCTAAATTGCAAGTAAACGATTCGTTCTTAACAAAACAAAACATTTTTATCGAATTTTTGTTTGTTAATCAACTACCTGTATTTTATTTACTTCTTACGACGGTTTTTAAGTTTATTTATTTGGTCACAAGTTAAGAAGGACGAGACTGATCAATTTGTTATCTATACTTACTGTTGAGCCCGCCCGGCTTGTACAGTGGTTAGAGTGTTTGTCTGATGATTGAGAGGTTATGTTCGAACCCCGGGTGATATGACTGAATCTGTTCGTCTGCTCTGTTGTTAAAACGTAAGTTAGTAATGAAGGCATCGTTCTATGATGTTAACGTGGCATAATATCGGAAACATCATTGGATGTAAGTTTAATTTGGTTGTATCATATCAGACTATGGTGGATTTGGTAGTATTTAGATTGTACTTTATTCCATTGATGTATGGTATGGTAATACCATGTACATGTGAACTATATACATGGATGTATTCATTTGTCAAATACTCATGATTGTCAAAAAATGTGTATTATCTATAACTTGTAAATATTTTATATTCTCCATAATGGAGGAATGAATAGACGGTCAATATCCTTTATGAAAAAAGCAACTTCATACAAAAAACTTAAACCAATGCTTCTTGTAATTCGTCTAACTATAACGTTGTGTTGGACTGATTTTTATCAAAATCAAGTCCTTTGTAATCGTTGAACAAACTTTTGTCGCTGGACTCCATAACAGCTTGGTTAAAAGAATGCCGCATAAAGGAAATAGTACGCAACTAAATGGTGTGATTATATAGAAGTATCTGGAATCTTTCCCCAATTAAGTGTGTCAGATCTAAATATATTTCAAATCATTTTATTGTAACTACATGGAAAGAGTCATGTATCTAAATAAGTGCTTGTCGGTAGATACATGAGATATTCAAATGCGTAGAATTAAAACCGCGTATTCACTGTCCAATAAAATATCTTGTCGTAAAAGTAGTTCTACTTTCGGTTTTCGTGCGATAGTTCAGAAACATCTCTACGGACGTATTCATGCATTTGCAACAATCTACCATCGATGTATGTGTTTTGTGCCTTTCTAACATTTCTTAATATTACAAAGCGAATTCTCATCTAATCGTACTTCCGTGATATTCACACCAACTAGTGTTAGTTTGATGACGGAATCGCTATTTATAGACTCACTCCCCGCAGTAGCTAGTAGCAAAGCGTAACCGATGTGGGGAGTATGCTTAAATTGCGGCTTACGAATAATAATTCGAGTCGCTAAATACGAACGTAAATTACTGGATACGTGCTTTTAAGAAATACAGTTTAAGAGTTCCTTTGACGCCAGATTATTTAGAATTACATTATCACGTCTGAATTTCATGCAACATCGGGTTGACTATAGGTCATATAGGTCTTACTCTACTGTGTCAGGACCTTTTTGATTTGAGTGACCCTGAACATGTTCAATGCGACGATGTTCTGTTGTGAATCAATGTTTGTACTTACTGTTACTGAAGTGTTGGTCACTAGTTTGTGTACAATAAAGAGTTTTTTAATGCCATTAAGTTATCTTCAATTAATGTGCTTATCATTAAACTTTCCAATATCAGGCTTTTTTCATTTTAAAACTTTAGCAAAGGGACTATAGTAAAGCCCTAGCGTATGTCATTTACCTACATGCATATGACCTGCATTACAATCTGAATGAAAAATCGGTCCGTAATTTTAAATGTTAAAAATATTTGTATGGCTCGAACGATGTGGGTACACATTTCTCTCTTTCGCCTCGTATGGTAAAAATCAAGTCCGACAGTACTTTCAGTACTTTGATTATAGTTGTTCTTGTTACCTTTATAAGATTACATCGTAATACGAACGCTCTATTGTTGTTTTTCAGAGAAAAAGGTTATGGGGTCATACATCAATCGTAATTAATAAGAAGATACGAATATCAGTGTATGTATAGTTTTATAAGAGCTCGTGTTCAGTGTCATTTGATATACATATTGTATAACCAAGTAAGAGATAAACTTATAGTGATTTCTCTGATACATGGCTTATTCAAGGTGTGTACATACACTTTCTTAGATTTACAACACGTTCCATGTTACAATATTTCACATATATTTAATGTCTAGTGATAAAACAATCGTAGTAATGTCCACATGACACTTTCCTTTCATATGGGACTACTTTTTTGTCAATTCTTCATCATCTCAATTTTATACTTTCATCAAATATTAAATAGCGTATAGTATCCATTACAGTTTCCCGCCTCATTGCATGCTATGTGATAGGTTTACGTCATTTTCAACATGTTTGATGAGAGTTATTAATAGATCAATATAGCTTCACATTATATCAGTTTCTTTGAAGAAGAGTACATATATATTATATGATAAAACAAATAATAAGACACGATCATCATATACCAATGAATATAACTTGAACGTTCTAAGTTGATGAAAATTTTCAACGAATTGGTTGAAATGATGTTCGTAAAGTATTACATTGATACTGTGGTCAAAGGTTGTTTTGAATACTGTAACATAATAAGCTTGGGTTTCTATATCAGTACATGATCCATGTAGGGTTAAAGGGGCATGCCCTGGAACTTGAAGTGTCTCGAATAGCGATCAAATTGGTATCATTTTAATGCCTAAATCAGTTAATGAAAGCTCTGTAAAATATTTACGAAATATCCCGCTAGTTTACGCAAAATGCACATTTCAAGATTTACCAAACCTGCCGATTTCGGCCTCGGAAATTATTTGTCATTTTCACAACTCGACCCTTTTGGTATCTGTCAAAACCGAAAAAATCGCGGAAAAAGTGTCAACACACTGAAATTGCAAGTATTGCTCATGTTATGTTCACTTAAAAGGCAACGCACATACTCAGTTAAACTCTCAGACGAATCGGAAACATCGTTGTCGTTAATAAAAGGCTGACAGCCTTTTATTCAAACCGACATACAAATACCAACGCGCGCGCTATAGGGTCGTTTTTGAATGCACATTCTTCTTTGACTTTTCGGTAATAATTGGTTTTACAAGTGACAAACGCATTTTTGGTGTACGAAAAGCAAGTCACACTAGTTCCTGGGCATGCCCCTTTAACTACGCACATTGAAGAGGACTCTGTATTTTCTTTTATCCTCATATTATATTTTAATTTCAGATGTTTGAAGGCTCTTCGATTGGAAAACGGATTTTGATTATACGGACATACCCAGCCAAATATATAATTTATACATTACATATCCTGTAACACAGTGAATTTCTCCCCAGCAAAGTCCATTGACAACTAAAAAACTTTGTTTAGTTAATACATGTTTCAACTGTTTAACCAAGTTGGATTGTTGTATTCAGTATACAATGTAGCATAAATTAAACGATTTTTGACAAGGACAATTTCATTGATACTGCATGTATAATATTATTGTATTACAAGAAGTTCAGTTATTAACAAATGAAACTAATACTATAGTGACTGTAATGATATATACCGAAATAAAGTTAGCATCCTAATTCGTCTTTATTATCCTATAAACTAAGCGACACGTGATGGGACATGACTGATAGTAGCCTGCTTACTGATGATTTAGAGGCTAGTCAAATCAATCGTGTATGATTGTTGTTCATACGCAAGTTCTACGTTCTTAATGTCATGCATGTACATTATATATTAGTACATAAATTTTACAAGACATCCGTTGACTTATTAGTTCCTTTTATTTCCTGTAACCTTTGTTTGATCTGTTGTCTGAATGGACTGCATTTCCAATTCAAGAGGTGATATTATATAATAATAATATCTTTATTTATAGAAGGTGTACACATTAAGTAAAATATACAAAACATTTGACTTATTTTCAATGCGGCCTTCTGGAAACAAGCAAAATAACATTTAACTAATACATATCAAAATGAATGAATGAATGAATGAATGAATCATGACTGTAAAATGAATGAATGAATGAATATCTAAATCATGACTGGAGTATTTCTAGACAATTGATATATTACCAACAAATTAACAATAATTTATATTATCAACACGGCGATGATGTAGTACTAACATAGCAACAATATAATTCGTACCAACATAGTGACAGCACATGGTCAACATAGCAACAACAATTATCATGCCCCTTTCGAAGAAAATGGGGTACATTTGTATATTGCTTTGCACATGTCCGTCCGTAACCACACTTTGACCGACAAGTAACTAGAGTACGATTTGTCCAAAGCTCCTCAGATTTGGTTGGGAGGTTGGTCATTACATGCAAATGATCTCTATAAATTTTGGCGTCAGTATGTCAGATGTCAAGGTCACAGCCACATTGACCTTCAGCACAAAAACCTTGTCAGATCACTAACTAGAGAACGATGGGTCTTCAGATCCTCAGAGTTTGTTGGGTGTTTGTCACTGCATGATTTTTTAGGTCAGTACGTCAAATGTCATGGTCACAGAGACTCATTACAAAAACCGTGTCCGACTAATGACTACAGAAAAGTTAAGCCAAATGTCATTGGACTTGCCTCGGAGGTTGGTCATCGCATGTAGTTGACCCCTATTTATTTCAGTTCAATAGGTCAAAGGTCAATGCCTTACTATCCAATTGACCTTTAAGGGGAATCTGTGTTTAATAAACATTTCTTGTTGATGTTTCTTTATTACTAAAAAGGAAAACAAATGAAAAAAGAACAGAAACGTGTCAGGTATGGAATAACAAACGTTCCAATAGTCTTTAATCAAATACATTCATTCAATCACAATATATTTAGTTTCTAAAAATAGAACATTTCTTTCAAAAAATCGCTCAGTAAAACAATATTTGATAAAAAAATATATTAATTCTAAAAAGACATTACCAGTAAATGAGATTGTGCTCATAGTGAGCCTTATGTCCGTCCAGGTGAACGATAAGCCACTTGTTTGGTACTAAAAGGGTATTGTTGGGTTGTTTTAGCCGTGTTGTTGGGTATCAAAGAATAAATTAAATACCCAACAAATGTCGGTTCGTCGACACGTCGTAGTGTGCGTCCGTTAATAATTTCTTGTCCGCACGATAGACAATTTTATCAAAACTTGCACACAAGTTGTATAACCAGTAGATCTGCTTTCCGTTCTTGAACCAACCCGATCAGCATCTCAGAATTATGGGTAAATATTTGGATGTTGTGTTACATGTATATGCTGCACTATGATCATCGTCGGATACCCACGGTCGTAGCGGAGCGGAGGCAACGAACGTGGGTATCCGACGATGCACTATGATCAGCATGTCAGAGTTATAGCCCATAAAGGACCAAAATAAGGACATTGTGTTATGTATGATTCCTTGTTGAAATAAAATATTCTAGAAATAATTCAGAATGTCTTGAACTTTAAGAATGAAGCATCATCTAGTGGTCCTTTGATATGTTTGTACAAATCATAACCATACGTTCAACATTATATTTTATAACATATCGAGAGACTGATCCATAAAAGGGAGAAGTTGTACCGCAAGGCCCGTCATTCTAACAATCCCGATGTGGTACGAGATTCCTAGCTTCAGTTAAAAAGTCCATAAGAAACGCTTATTGGAAGTATATCTCTGGGATCAATTCAGATACGGCAGAGGCGGAGGACAGTGAAAAGCCACCCAGATCATCCAACAAAGAAATTGTGGCCGGAAAAAAGGAGCATCCAGTGTTACATTCCTCATTACACCAAGGTTAAAGCAATTATCATCAACAATTAATTCCTTTCTGTTTTAACGTGTGCACGTTAACATTTATGTATTCATGTTATACAGCTGGTAACCTCTATTCAATATCTACACAATGGTGTATGCGGATACCCAATTAATTGTCTGACCATAAAAAAGGCTTCGTGTTGAAATTGCCAAAAACATTGCTAAAATGTTCCCTAAATACAACAAAAAGTCTTTTGCAAATGTTGTTACAGGTGATGACACTGGATGTAAAAATTGTACGATATCCGACATATACAAATCTGTACAACAAGTCGTCTCCTAGCCTGTGGGTTTGAATGTTGCTAATCATGCTCTGATGATATTTAAGCATTTAATAAACAACACAATTTAACCGGATATCAAATCAACACACGGAATGGTGATTGCACGCAATATTTCATGCTTAGTCCCGTATAATTGATGTCATTAGCTAATGCCTATCTCTTTTCCTTTAGTATAAAACCATTCTTAATCTCAAGATCACAACATATCACGGAGTTTCTTCGAACAGACTGGAGTATAACTATTTGTTTGTGATTAATAATTGCTTGACAAACGCTGATTATATGAATTAGCGATATAAAAATAGGTTTGTGAAATTGCTATATGTTTTACACTGATCAAAGCTTATAAATCACCACTGCGTATTTTGAGGAATCGTAATTATACATCTACGCTAAACTAACAAATGATTTCATGTGTGGTTGATACATTTTATTCTAAATAACAATAACCAATTACGTTAATTTCCAGCAAGATATAACAAAGATAAAAGTATCTAACTGATTAGGAATTTAGAAATCTTTATCTTATAAAAAATTGGTTAAAGTGATCAATGGCAATTTGAGCAAGTGACAATAAATTGCATTTTGTATAAGGAGGGGTTATGAGTTTTGTTCAGTATATATTCCATCACAACATTGTTTAATTAACACTTAAATTGAAATTATAATGACACATGACGGAACATAGTTACTTGTCATGCTTTGTGAAACAAATTGATGTTTTTTGTAAATATCCGGTTTGACATTGTCAATTTCATTGGACATTTTAAGAACTAGGAAGAAAGTTCAAGAATATCAATCTGTGATGAATACTGTATCAGCGGTTTATTGTGTAGTGTCTCATTGGCCATTACGCGTAAATTACCTCAACGCAACGAGGTTCTATTCCATATATACCGTGATGGATGTAATTATTATTTTGTTAGTACTTATGTACGTATAAACAAAATCAACATCCAGCATTTATTGTACATTGTATGTTTACGCGATTTTACAGTTCGGGGCTCTTGGTATCGCAAATTATATTTGTGTAATTGACCATATTTTAGAATATATCTAGTATTGCTTACGGAGATCATTTTCGGACATTTTACCAACCTATATACAACAAAGTAGAATTCATACGGATGGTCACTGTTATGATTTCTGCGAATGATCGTTATAATAGCTTAGATAAACGATTTATGTAAAACATTAGATGACGATAATGATTATGTAATGGATTGGGTAATTGGGTTCAAAACAATGTTTCAATGAGTAAACGATAATTGTCATGTAAGCGATATAGGGCCATCTTGGCGATTTTGTTTTTTAGCCTCAAAGTCTACGGTCTTTGGCTGAAAACGAACTACATCGAACGTTCAGTTTTTGTATTATGAAATCACATACTTTATAAAATCAGACATAACCTGTGATATTCCAATGTTAATTGACTAATATATACACATGTATGTTTGTGCCAGGAATGATGACGTCCCACAGAATGACAATATTCAAAATTTGCATCGTGACGTTAATGGCAGTCAACTTGAAGCACACACACCAAGCTGTAATCAATAGAGATGACGATGAGAATGTTACATTATCTTTTTCATCAGTGACGTCACCAAACACGTCTACAAATCTTATCGAGAATGACAATTCTATAAACACGACATTTGTTCCGGAGATTGCATCTGGTAATACTAATTTTACATTTGTATGTGGAACATATTTAGATCTGACCACGATCTCAAGCGAAATAACACAAACCAATTGCAGCATTTGGAGTGGTACCAACAGAAGTAATGAACGTACCGAAGTGGTAAAGAAAAAAGTAGAGGACTATACAGAATATAAGATATACCTGTTCATCATAAGATATTCTAGCTACTGGACCTCCGTGCCAGGTTTTATCACAAACACTTTCTGTATAATGACCTGTCTCCGTATTAAACCTTTTTTTACATCGGAATTGTTCATGTTGACCCTGGGAGTTACTGATTTGATCTCCGTTGTTTTCCGACACATTATTAGACAGTTCGATCATTACAATGTCAACCAAAGTGTGATTCTTTGTAAAATTTTATATTACATAGTTAATGCCGCTCTTGTGTTTTCAAATGTTACACTTGTAGCATGGACAATCGAAAGATTCATTGCTGTAGTTTTCCCCATGAAATTAGCCTCGTGGTGCACGATGAGGAACACTCGCATGGTATTAGTGATTTTACTAATCATTGACGTGACACTAAATATCTCGTACTTTTTCGAAGTTAAAACTGGTAGTTATTTCGACGGCGAGAAAATGATATACTATTGTATATATTCGGACGTATTTCATAGATATTTTGCCCATGTTGAATCGGTGTATCACGTATATATTCCAATATTAATCATTTGTGGTTGTAATTTTATCATATTAATGAAAGTTAGTGCCATGAATAAGGCTCGCATTCAAATGGCAGGAAACCAAGAAATTGCAGACAAGAGGAGCAAGGAACAACGTCAGATGACAATTATTTTGGTCACAATCTCCGCATGCTTCGTGATTTTACATATTCCAATGATCATATGTGTTGTTTTTGGATACTTGTTCGACCCTCTTGAATTGTATGATTACAATTTGCATCATTATTCTCAGTTTGCTATGCTTCAAACAATTGGATACAGCATCACCGAATTTCAAAACAGCATCAATTTTTTTCTTTATTGTCTTACGGGCTCCAAGTTCAGATCGTCTTTCATTAGCATGATCTGTTTCTGTCGTACTAAGCCGAGGGTTGTTCAGTCTGTTATGACACGCACAACTGATGTAAAAAGTACTTCAGAAAATTACTCTGATTAGAAAGCTATCTTTATCGTGAAAAGAAATGTACAGAAATACCGCATGCGGAAAGTAACAATTAAGACATGAAATCCTCATTTAGCAACCTCGTCAATGTAACGAATATGTCATTATAACGACTACTTTTTTCTAGACTAGTTTTCAACATTATTTCAAGCCTATGTTTAGGCTGCAAGACTAAATTAGATGTTGTTTAGGTATATACTTTCGATTATTTTATTTGCTGCGCTACCAAAATCGAACACGAAGATTAAAAAATTGGCACTAAACTCAAGAGCTTCATCATACTTGGATTCATGCATTTAAGTTTTTATCATATCTTTATTATTTACTTCGTGCTACCTACCCGTGAGAATAATTATGTTACATGTATGTGTTCATGTTGCGAAGATATGCTTATATTTGCTGAAGAAACTTTGAGGAATCATATTTTATACTGTTTCTTATTACTGTGAAATCATTAATTTTCGTTGGGATCAATTTTCGTCGTTTTTACTAAAATGGCTATTTCGTGGGGACATAAATTCGTGGATTTTGATTTTTGAAAAGAAATGCCTTATCTCCGCTTTGAATTCGTGGGGATTTGATTTCGTGGATGAGCCGACCCACGAAATCCACGAAATTAAATCCCCAACGAAAATTTATGATTCCACAGTATTAAAAGACTATTGGTGATTTTATGTACATCTTATACATCAGCAATCTCTATACAGAGTTGTCGTTTTTTATTCCTAACGTACATCACGATAAGTAGTTAATGACATATGACCGAATTTTCTTTAGTTTCATGCATTTGATACACAAACCACATTGCAAAATGTATGGAACTTTATATTCGACTCGTGTGACGTCACTAATAAGTCGCAGTTCCGATCATTTTCCAAGCTTTCGGAAATGCTCGGCAAATGTTAAATGTAAACGGAACATCGTATTTTGTCCTCTGTGCATAATTCTAGATATTGTTTTCCGTTAATAGGAACGGTCAAATGGAATCAGATATGGGTCCTGTCTGTACCATTTTGGGAAAATTGTTATATCACATTCTTGCGCGGTTATTTGTACATTGAAAATAATACCAATTTTAAGACATATTGTGTCTTTAATATGTTATCAAAATTCATGTTATCTGGATAACCATCAACACTAGTATCGGTTGTTTTATAAAGAGTTTCATAAAAATGAACAAATTCTTTTAATATATCCACTTGTGAAGACAGATTTTTACCATCAACAGACAGCGATGTAATAACGTTACGCATTAGTTTTGATTTTTTTATGTTAAACAAAATTTTTTTTTTTTTTTTTCAATTATAGATATTACTTCAGATCACATTTGTGCGCATTTAGCCTTTAACATATATGTTTTCTATTTGTTCGTATATCATTGTTTTGTTCCTGACTGTTTGACGTATTTATATAAAGATCGTTCAGATCTTTCTCAAGAAGTTTAGAGTATGTTTTCTATATTTAGCTTTTTGTTTTGAAAAGATTCAAAATAGTCGTCCTGTTTCATTTTTACTAATTTTCTCGTTTTAACTGATCATTGTTATTAACTAAATTAGAATTTTTAATAATTATATTTTCTATTGTTTTGCAAACTCTATATCGTTTAAGTATGTATTATTTAATTTCTTGTACATTTTAATATCCTTACATGTCTCCAATGTATTGTTCGAAAAGCTATTCCACTTAGCGGTAAGATTTGTACTATTTGTGTCTTAATTTCTTGTTTTGAATATTGTAAAAGCTGTTTATAACTTCCATGTTAGATGATACTTGTTGTGTTTCCAGCTTTTAGCCGATGTTCCAAGATTTAAGTATTATAACAAATAAGCCACACCATCTCAAGGTTTCATGCCCAATTTAATCTCATAGTAATTATCACATACAAGTAGTTATTACAGTAAGATATATACATGACACAGTGATCTCCCCTTACTATTTACTATATAGGGTATACCTAATATGCTACAATACTAACTGTGCATTAACTAATTATTTAAACATTTAACCTTTCTTCATTGAATTAGTATTGTTATATTTTAGTGTGTATAGGTTAATAAAGTGTTGTCTACGTTCTACCAATGCTGCTCTTTATATGTTAACTACGGAATTAATCTTGATAATATACTCGACTGGTTCAGTGCCTAAATCCGGACAGTGCCTAAATACTCGGACACGATGACAGCGTCTCTGCAATCGCGATTTTCATTGAATCCATCAGTATAGACGCAAGTAATTGCATCAGCAATGAGATCGAAGGAACACTCGTCTATGTAAATGTGGACTGTAGAAATTTACCAACAAATATCCGCATCACTAAAATCAAATTTATACTTAGTGAAGTGGGGAATGACTGCGTCAGACTGCGCATGCATCGTCAATTTGAAATGAGACAGGGTCACAGATAAATATTGTCACAATTAATGTTTTCTCGTTGGGGTTCACTAACAGTATACTTGTTGATAACGAGATATTATATCAGTTAATTTAGAAGGTGACTGAATTAAATACCTTATGGCGGTTATTTATAACTGAAAATAAAATGTAAACAAAGTGAGACCCGATTCTATTTTTGCATGTATGATTTTGATTGTATTATTGGAAATAATGCCTCAGTTTTACTTTTTGTACTCAGATAATTTCATTTTTGGATACAAACACTGTCCGAATATTTAGACACTGATTTTGACGGGTCCATTCCGATGAAACATTCTACGTTAAAAACAGCCGTATAATATTTCAAGAATTTTTAAGAATCCAAGTTAATTGACTCGTCATTTCATGTGAATGCGTTTAATTTTTACCTAACTTCCGATAAAAAATCTACCAGAACTGTTCGAAATTAAGCACTGAACCAATTTAGTAAACAAAAATATGTTATTAAATTTCACTCATTTCCTAAAATGGCAAGGAGCCTAGTATTGGGATATTTGACCTAATACAACAATGATTTCATAGGGTGACAAAATACATAAGCTAGTTCGTTTACAGAACGGGTTGATGAAACGAATGAGTATAGAATCGTACAATTGGTTAACATAAGCACTCACTGAAGGTAGTTCTTCCTGTTATATAACACTTTCTCAACAGATGAAACATAAATGAATAAAAACACTTTATAAGATACTGTGGAAACATTAATTTTCGTTGGGGATTTAATTTCGTGGATTTCGTGGTCCGACTTATCCTCGAAATCAAATCCCCACGAATTAAAATGCGGAGATAAGTAATTTCTTTTCAAAAATCAAAATCCACGAATGTTTGTCCCCACGAAATAGCCATTTTAGTAAAAACCACGAAAATTGAACCCAACGAAAATTAATGATTTCACAGTAAACAGGACAAATGGTTATACTTCAAATGTATTGATTTTTTTCTGAAAGAACTATGAAACTAAATATTACATAAACAACAAACGTCTTTATTCATTTAAAAGAATGAAGCAGAAAGTGTCATCTTTCCTCCTACAGATTGTCCATTTCGTACAACCGAACCGTTTATGCTAAAACACTAAATCAACGAGATTTGATATTCTTAATACGAGTTAAAAACAACAGGGACGGGAATGACAACCCACTGTATATATCGTTTATTATAGCTCTCAGCGAGCTTCATAGCCTGAAACTTTGTGGAAACGAACGTTACAGAACAATGGCCCAAGATTGACACCATTTCAGATATTCTTGCTGCACAGATATACATAAGGGAGAAAACTCGTACATGTCAAAAATAGAAAACTAGCAAAAATAGCATGTTCGTTCACGGAAATAGCTTGTAATTTGTCTTTTCTAAGGGTTTTTATGCTATTTTTGCTAGTTTTCTATTTTTGACATGTACGAGTTTTCTCCCTTATGTATACATATCTGTAGTGCGTATAAGTGATTTTTTCCTTCAAAACATCACAAATAAACTTCTTTTCCGACCAAAACTGCACCATTGTTCTTAAAATTGAAAAAATACAATATTTAACCATGTTATATTAATAAAACCCTTAGAAAAGACAAATTACAAGCTATTTCCGTGACTGAATGCTATTTTTGCAAAAATAGCTATTTTTGGTTTTTGGATACACCCAAAATGTATACATACTAGCAGTGTCCATGAGTAAATTGTAACAGTAAGCAAGCAAGTTGTATATCTTCTACCTAAATATCATTCCATCGAGTTTAATACAAACTGGACTTTCAGTTCAAAATATAAAAATAGTATCAAATTAATATGAATCCAACAATTCCGTGAGTCAACCAAATATTTCAAACAGTTGTTCATCGTGAAATTTTAATCTGTTAATTTAATTCTTATAACGTGTAACTTTTTCTTCGAGCATGTCTTCATGTAAGAGATTCTGCATAAGTTGTGCAAAGGGGCAAGTAATGCTGACTATATACGCTAATTGCTGAAAACTACTTATGGCGATCAGAAGTGAAAACATAAATCAAAGTACTGAAAGTACATGTAACGGGGACAACTTTTAACAATTGCATGGCGGGTGTAAAAAAGCGTAGTACTTAGGTCTAAATAAACTTAACACGCGAACTATTGTTCAGTTTCCAAAACTCAACCCAAAACCTCACCCTACAAAGAAATTAAACTTTTGAATATATAGTATATATATAATTTTACACTGTCTTTGCATGTTGGTGTGTGTCTTTGCGTGTCTTAAAGATGATTCCATGATACAAATATATCATAAACTGAAATTGAAATATACTTGTCTGTCTTTTTTGTGTGAAAAACTGTCTTTGTCGTGTTTTGTATACAGTCTTTGCATGTTTTTACAAGTGTGTCTTTGCATGTCTTTTACAGTTTTTAGTAGGACCCCGTTGAAATACCACAAAAGAGCAATACATGTGTGAATTATAAGTTGTTGATATAGATCATAAAATACAAGATTAAAAGATATCTGTGTAAATTTTGTTATTAAGAAACACGTTTATACTGTCTTTACATTTGAAGACTGTCTTTGCGTGTCTTTGTGTATCCTTTGCAGTGTTTGTTGCGGATCATTTCGAGCGCTTATTTCACACAGACACGGTGATGTCACAGAATGTGACCCGCTAAATGTAACTGCTTGTCACAAACATGGAAAGTGGAAATTTTTCTTGTTTTCGTCATAGCGAAGAAGAAATAAATTGCAACGGCACTATCTACGTTCTACCAGAGGTGAAACTAAATTACAATGACCGAGAGTTTTGGATTTACTTGGCGATCTACGTCGGTCTTGTACTGGCGGCAGGTATCACGATATTTTTCAGTATTTTGGGAACGTGCTCATGGCATGGGATTAGGAATTTCATTATTATTATTGTTATTATTGTTTGGGGGGGGGGGGGGGGGGTAACATTTCGGAAAATATGTGTGACTGCAATTTTCCATTGTCTGAAATAAACACACACAATCACTGTCCAAAATGGGAACTTACAATCACAGGCAGACTTGGGGTTAATTATTAAATTTATTTTGAAATGTATTTAATTGATACCATTGCACCCTTTTCCCAAATGTAATTAATTAGATAATAGATTACAATTTCTTTAGAAAAGTAATTAATTACATTACAATTACACCATTTTCCCAAATGTAATTCATTAAATTACAATTAAATTATTTAGAAAAGTATTTAATTATATTACAGTTACATACCAGTACTTTGTTTAATGTTTAATTATTTACAATCACAAATTCAATTACCCCAAGTCTGATCACAGAAACCTGTTTTTCAATCAAAATAAAAAATTATGCCTAATAAAAAAATTACCTACTTAGAAAACATATATTTTTTTTTTATTGAATACATAGTTCCCGTATCTACAATATTAACCTCCCTTGGCAGCCATCTTAGTTGGCAAATTTCTTATATGCTTAATAGAAAAAATAAGAAAATTGGTTATTAAACAACTCAATTTATAAGAGATAACTTAATAATGAAGTTGTTAAGGCCATAAGCACATCAGGTGTAAGAAAATGTAGTTGTCACATATAAATATCATGTATTTAGAATTATCAAAACAAAAACATAAATATCTTCTACCAATGCTTGTTGAATTCGCCAACAAAGATGGCCACCAAGGAAGGTAAATATCATAGTTATGGGAACTATGTATAACAGGTTCCTGTGGTTCAATTGGGAATATGACCGAATATCGACTAAAAATTAAACCCAAACAATCCCTGGTCATAGCTTAGATCAATATTCTTTGACTCACTCTTTATCTCCTGACAGGCAGTAAATCTATTAGTAATTTACTATTGTATTTTTGTAATAGTAGCAGGAAAATAATGTACTCGATATAGGGCTCGAACCTGCCACCTCATGCTTGCAAGTCAGATGCTGTACCAACTGAGCTAAATGGCTATTCACAGTACTGCTAAACTATCACCCAATAATGTTCACATTGCATACGACTTACTCGCAAACCAGACTCTAACAAGTTACATGCAACTACTAAAACACTTCTTTCTTATAAATAAATTAACTTTCCTCTCAATGAGTGATTTGTCCCTAGCCCGACTAATTCGGCTTTTCTGTTGGCCGATTTTCGTGAACGAGTCGAAAAAGTATCTCGCTGTCACAAACGGTTAGTTGGACTAGATTTTTCCCATGCTGCACTAGTTAGCTATGATCGAGTGAGATATGTTTGGCTACTTGTAGGTCGACTATTTCAGGTCTGATGTCTGGATTAACTATGGGTCTTCTGTCACTTGATATGATGACATTGAAGGTTCTGAGAGATGGCGGTACACCTACTGAAAAGAAACATGCAAGCAGAATTCTACCAATAATAAAAAGGCATCATTTGTTGCTTGTCACACTGTTGCTTGGTAACGCAGCCGCTGTGGAAGCCATGCCAATCTTTCTTGATAGAGTCTCTGATCCGGTCACGGCAATTTTAGTGTCTGTAACTGCTGTACTCATCTTTGGAGAGTAAGATAATTAAATCCAATATTCCATTTATTCCATTTTAATGTGGCAGTTTATGCACCAGGCCATTTATGCACCACTTTGACACTTACAAATTGTAAATAAGTGTATTACCTGTTTAGATTTATTGAGCTCAAGTCCGCTATTATAAATGCCCAAAAGTAGTATTTACACAATGTTGGATTACCTTATTGACAAATCTAATAAAAACAAAATGATGTGAGTAATTATTTTATCATATTGAAACAAAAATGTATATAAATTATAAAGTGTCCAAAGTGGTGCATAAGGCGCTGCTACATAAAGTCACACATTCATTTCATTTTGGTTTGAGTTATCAAGAAAAATGTGTTCATTCATATTAATTACATTGTATTTTAAATAATGACTCAAATGAGTTTATCTTCCATGTAGCTTGTACATACTGGAACTGAAGCAATTAAAAATAGTTTTCTTCTGTCTGCTATAAAGCGTATTCAATACTTTTAATTTTAGTAAATAATTTGCATTTCCAAAGAAATTGTTTTTTAACCACACAATTGAAATTAATATCATTTGGTGTGATTGAACTCTTTATTTGTTTAAGAGTCCAAATTTAAAGTGAATTTTAATTTTCATATAAACTTTAAGTCAAATACCGTAACCATATAAGTCAACAGAATACTGTACATTTTCTTGATAAAAGCATACATTTTGTATACAGGGTTATTCCTCAAGCTGTTTGTACAAGATTTGGTTTGGCTATAGGATCAAGTTTAGCACCGTGAGTATTGTACCGGTACCGGTATTATGTCAAACATAGGTTAACAAACTTGAATTCCAAGAAAATGTATCAGATTTGTCTTATACCGATGTAGTGCCAACATTTTGTATAAAAAGGCTTTTTCTCTAAATCAAGGTTGTGGAATTTGGCTTCATGGCTTGAAGCATTCTGTGATGCTAGTCGCAAATGTTTTATCAGATATATATCTGTGGTCGCTTGTCTCCTAGATTTCCATGTTGGTTCAAAGATAAAGCCTGTCTGGTTATCTCAGTGGTTAGAGCATTTGTCTACTGATCAAGAGAATGTGAGTTTGAACCTGGGACGAGGCGAGGCTCTCACTGTCCGTGACAAATTTGACTGATGATATTACATTTTATGTTTAATTGTCCTCCACCTCTTATGTGGGGTAGCTTGGCAGTAGATAAAATGTGGTAAAATACCACTAAATTAAGTCCAAGGTAGCTGGTTAGGATAACTGCCCACCATGATATAACTGAAATAATGCTGAAAATGGCATTAAATCTGATGAAATAAATTAATAAAGAGTTCAAAGATGAATAAAGCCTTTTTCTGTTAAATTGAAAGTCATGTTGTCAGAAACTCTTTATGGTATTAAACAAGTGAAATTTGGTGTGTTTTGAGCTGATTGTAATACAGACTTATGCAAAAATGTAAACCCTGTGGGTTCAATTGATTAAAAACTAGGTTAGCCCAGCATGCATGTCCTGTATGCCAGGGCTCTTCTTTGACTCTTAAAATGGCATTTTGACTCTTGAAATTAGCAAAATAAGGTTTTTGACTCTTGAGTATTGAAACCAAAGGGTCAAATTTACTATAACGTTAGTAGGAAATTTGTTGACTCTTCAAAATCTATAAGCTAAGGGTCATTTTGACCCCCAATTTTTGAAGTCTAGGGAGCACCCTGTATGCCTTATTTATGTACATAGTGAGATATTTATAAACAATTATCAAAGTTATGTATCAATACTATACATGTATTTCAGATTAGTGTATATTTTAATGGCTATGTTCTTCATTGTGGCATGGCCATTGTCTAAATTATTGGATTGTATACTTGGTAAAGACCATACAACCTTCTATAGAAGAGCTGAGTTGAAGGTACTCGTAGATTTACACGGTGAACCTGGTGAGACAATCCATAACCAAGAATCACTCACTAGAGATGAAGTAATGATCATTAAGGTAATCTTCGAATTTGGCCATCGGTCCTAAGACCAAGTCGTCTGAATCACGGTCTGTATAGTAAAAAAACTGACTAATCTACAGTACAGTGACATTAGGTCCAGTAAAAGTTAATTGGTCTGATAAAATTTACACCTTTACAAGACCGAGTGTCCAGTGCTTGAAAATGTTATTTGTGAAGACTGCGGTAAAGAAAACCAAAGAGATTTTCTGGTATATTATTTATTCAGATTATTGTCTTATAATAATGGTTATATATTATGTGATAAATAACTGTCACATGATGAACTAGTATGTCTGTGTATTAGCAATCTGCTGTCTGCACCCAATTGTATAAATATTAGTAAAATTTATCCAATGGGTTAAATTTGAGTTAAACAAAAGTTAACCAGAGGCAAGATGGCTGCTCTTGTTGTACAAAACGCTGAGTGTCCTCAAAAATTAAAACAAGTAAACAGACAAACTTCTTAACCAATATCAGACACTTAGAATCTTACTGGAAATAATTTCTTATCAAATTTAACCAAAGTTTTGTACAATTGCATTACCAAACTTTACCTTTAATTTTAATTCAGTGGTTAAAAATTAACCAATATTTGTACTATTGGGTACTGGTGTTCTAGCTGTGGTATGTACATAGTACAATGCCACCTTTGTCCATTAGTCTATTTCCGTACTAAAAAATCATAAAAATCATTGTCATATCTGTATTTTTATCTATTTAGGGAGCATTGGATATGAAAGGTAAAACAGCTGAAGATGCCATGGTACCTATAGACTGTGTGTATATGCTGGATATAAACAGAAACATGGATGAGGAGACCATGACTGAGGTATTTCTGAAACTTTCTGTAAAAAAAAAAAAATATATATATATATATACATAATATAATAAATTAATCGTTTTCATGTTTCGTGTTTGGTGATTTTTTCATCTTTATTGATTACATCTATATTTATATCACCATGGCATCAGATAATGATCCACGAAGACTTGAACTACTAGCGGAAAAAGAGATATAATAAATCAATCGTTTTCATGTTTCGTGTTTGGTGATTTTTCATCTTTATTGAAACTTTCTGTAAATTTTTGTGTGTGTATTTTTATGCTCCATATCGATAGGTCTGTAGTATATTTACCGGTAACCTTACTTAAACAAATCCTGATCAAAACACTTCCGCATACAATTATCAAACTTTGTATGTTGGTTCCTCATGACAACCACTACTGACCTGTGCATTTTAAGGTCAAGGTCATCGAAGGGGACATTTGTGTTTCAAAAACATATTTGGTTGTCTAAATTTTGCATTTTTTCCACTGGTATTAATGAAGGCATTGTTTCTTCTGCCGTATTTTCTGCATTTTGCTATAAAGCTTTGATGGAATTTTTATTTTATTTGGTTTGTTATTTTCTTAAGTATTATATATTATATAAAGACTGTCTTGTTGTAATGATTGGTAACTTTAGATCCATTATGTGGTTTTGCATTAAGTTTTTTAAACCTCAGAATAAACAAATAACTTCAGCATTTTTACTATTCTGAAAGAAATCTTCATTGACAAACTACATTGTATCCTGTTTACTTTGTGTTGAGTTTTTGGTGAAAAAATTCTCTTTGACTTTGTATGAATATTTTCTTGCATTAAATGTAAATAAATAAGGGTACTGAGTTCATGATTAGTATTACAGTTTTAAAAACATTTACTGACATAGCAAACATTATTTTCTGGTTTTCGTGCAAGATTAAATTATTTGAAATATCTTAGAAATAGTGTGTATGTTTATAGCAGTAAATTTTCTTTTTAATGTCCGGGTGCTCACTAGACGTCAAAAGTTACGGGCAAAAATGGCCCGTAACTGTCAATAACTGATAATAATTTGAAGAGTCAACGCAATTTCCTACTATTTAGTAGTAAATTTTACTGTTTGTTACAAATCATCTTGATATATTCTCTCAAATGCTTTATTTTGCTAATTTCAAGAGTCAAAATGTCATTTTTAAAGATCAAATGAAAACCCTGATAAAATTGTGATATCTCATGTTTAAAGCCTAAACTCTATACCGATAATGTTATTCTTCAGCTGTGAACGGGGACAGTTATAAGAAAACTGTTTGTTTTTATTACCAATGTAATGATAGATTCATTCATAGGTGACATTCAGGATGTTACACAAGTATTATGGTCCTTGGGACTTAGGTGGATGTTTTTGTGGGGTCGTGTCATAAGTTTCAGGGGTTCCCATGTCATTCTGTGTTATTGTTTATTACATGTATCTATTTCTTGCCAGAATCTATGTGTTTATTCTTACCAGAAAAAAACATCAAAGATCTGTTTTTTCAGCTAGTGTGGATATATTAACAATGAGAATAGCTTTACAAATCTGAAGCCATGACCTCCATTACTTTAATACCAATTACCAAGTGTACATCTTAAGGAAAGTCTGTGTCCTGCACGACTTGATTTGGAGAAAAAAGTGTCCTGTAAATCCCTGGAAATTGCTTATAAACCTTTTTTGTTTTTTTACAGACTGGTTTCGAGGTATTTTTTGACCATCAGTTTTTCGTATGTTATTTATTTCCTGCAGGTCATTGAGCAGACTCACTCCAGGATACCAGTCTATGAGGGGAGCCAGGACAATATCATAGCTTTACTTCTCGTGAAAACATTGATCAAACTGGACCCTGATGACTGTACACCTGTCAGAAGACTTGTGGAATCTGGTGATGCTCGACCAGTTATCTTTACCACTTCTGACAAACCATTGTTTGATTTGCTCAATGAATTCCAAGAAGGCAGAGGTAAGAATCTTGCTCAGGTACCCAGCCATTTTGTTTTAATTATTGTGTTCCCACCATTCAAAATGGCGGAATTGCTCCCACCATTCAAAATGGCCGATAGGCATTAAGTGTTACTGGTCACCGTCAGTCAGTCCGTTCAAATTTTGAATTCCAATCGATAACTGAACTCGAGGTTGGTTTCATCTTATACTTGAAAGTGTTTACATTGTTTGATAATAAGGTACATGGCAAATTCAATTTCCTTAAAAATCCAAGCATTTTCACAGGAGTTATGACCCCTTTTTGACTTAGCACTCAGTGTGGGGCATTCATGTCCTTCAGACACATTTCTAGTTTAATGTGGATTAATATCAAGGCTTATATCTTGGTAGAATCACTGACCTTCCATAAACTTGCTGGATGAATTCCACGCATGAGAAATGTTAATCTGTATGGGATTAGAACTCAGCAATGAGTGGCTTGTGTTTACATGGAGGTCCCTCATTTTGTCTGCACTACTTTATTTTGTTTATTTGTTTATTCAAGTTTAACTCCCTTCTCAAAAATCAGAGTCATATGAGGTGGACAGTTCACCTAACCATTGTTACTAGACTTCCCATATTCTGTAAGCAACTGCCTACTTTCTTACATAAAGAGATATGGTCTGTAGTGGGGCTAGAACCCACAACCCTTTATCAGTGAGGTTACAGTGATTTGAAATCAGCAAACTTAACCACTCAACCACTTTAGACTAGAATATGAAAAATATAAAATTCTCAAAATTGGTCTCTTTCCTGTGGAGTTTGTTCCATACCTAATTTTGAAATGAGATTTTTAATTATAAAATTATACTGGTGTAGTGACAAAGGTGACCTGACATACATACAAATCAAGGTATGGGTTAATTTATAATCACCAGTTGTCGTTTATCATTTTCTTTTGTGTTGAACCAAAAAAATCATGCTATACTCACATTTTATTTTATATTCATTATACTAAATCATCATGGTCGCTCGTTGTGATTATATAAAAATCTATTTGACTGATCCTTCTTATGTTTCAGGACATCTGGCTATTGTAAGACGGTATAATGGTTTTGATGTTTCATTAGTTAATCAAGGTAACAATGGGTATGATGATAATCCAAATACTCCGTTGTTACGTGGAATGAGTGAGGAGGATGATGTGATGTTAGATATACGCAGTCAGGTACTTTACCGATGTTTTAGTGGTGTCACACCTTGATTAATGTTTTAGTGGTATCCCAATCAGATCAATGTTTTAGTGGTGTCCCACCTTGATTAATGTTTTAGTGGTGTCACACCTTGATTAATGTTTTAGTGGTATCCCAATCAGATCAATGTTTTAGTGGTGTCCCACCTTGATTAATGTTTTAGTGGTGTCACACCTTGATTAATGTTTTAGTGGTATCCCAATCAGATCAATGTTTTAGTGGTGTCCCACCTTGATTAATGTTTTAGTAGTGTCCTACCTACCCTGAGCAATATTTCAGTGGTGTCTCCACCCTGATCAATATTTTAGTGATGTCTCCCACACTGTTTTAAGTTATCAGACGTAATGACAAATGCCTTACGACAAATCTTCAGAGTTCATTACTATGAAAACTTGTAATTTTTGTGAGGTTAGAAGGCAGTCAATAACCGTGATTATATACATGTATTTTGAAGAAGCTGAGCTAGTCAACGGTCTGTCTTCTTGTCAATGTGGATGGCTAGAATTAGACTAGTTGTGGGAACTGTTTGTTGAGACCAGATGCCTAGTATGACGAGCTGAGACACAGTTAAACAGACACATTAATCAGTTTCAGTGTAACCTCTCCAAAGCAACACCCTTTGGGAGTATTAAAATGTTGTTGTTAGTGAGAGGTTGTTGCTCTACAGAATTTGAGGGTTCAACGCAACAGTGTCGTAACTCATACTGGAATAAGAACAAGTTACGACAGTGTTGCGCTGAACCCTCGAGATGTTAATTTAATAGTCAAATCGTGCAGTGAAAAAAATGTGGCTTACTTGTTGTAGGGAGGTTGTTGCTCAAGAGAGGGCCACTCTTGAGAGGTTGTACTGTATGTTTACAGTGAAATACAAGTACCTGATGCTTATTCTGTTCAATCAATCAAACACCAGTAAGCATGTATGATGTAGTTCAGGGCCCTGGTTGTTTTCAAGGTTTTTGCTGCTCTGGAATTTTTTTCATCATTATATTTTTTATCGCATGTTGTACAGGTTGTGGGTATCATTACACTGGAAGATGTTATAGAGGAATTGATTCAAGAAGAGATTATAGATGAGACTGATGTGTATGTGGATATAAAACGTCAAATACAAGTTGCTCGTGCCAAGGCAGCCAAAAAAGTTCCTGTCTCAAAGGTATATACAGTCAAACCTGTGAACAAAGGCCATGCTTGGGAAAAACAAAATGTGGCCTTTTTTGACAGGTGGTCTTTATTTAAGGGTTATTTTGTTCCAAATAATCAATGATGGTTTTCCAAAGAATAGCCTTCATTCACACTGGGCCTATATTTGGAGGTGGCCACTTACACAGGTTTGACTTTAACTACTGCTGTTAATTATGCACTAAACACCTTACTTTGTTTAAATAAAGCATCCATATAAATGTCAGTGAAGGTAAAAACTTGTGTCCTTCATTTATGTTTAAGCCACAGAAAACAGATATTTTTATACAATGTATATTCACTTAAGTAGTCTCATGTAAACATGTGTAATGTGTAAGTGGAGACACTTACAGAAGAATTTATGTTTAATTAAGAAAGGCTTCATCAAGTGTCGGCAATCATTGTGTAATTATTTCCCTTCATTGAGATAATTTCATCATCAGATTGACCTGGCATGAAGTGTCTATTGTTAGGGACTTCTTCCAGGTACTGTCAATACAATATTTTATCCTTCAGACCAGTAATTAATTAAAATATTTGTCCCCTGTGAATGTGAGTACACAAATATTGATGTCAGAATAATTTGTTTTATTTACAGAGAAACACAAGATATAGAAGAAGTAAATCTCATCCACCTGTAGTAAGACAAGCACGAGATACCGTCCATGTTCCTGACCTTGTTGCAATAAATGATACAGAAGATACTGTCAACTTACTGGGAGGTGAAGTGTCCGCTTGAATAACAGTCAAGTCAACATTTTGTAGTGTTCAGTATGTTACACAGTATCCTTATATAGTAAATAAACATATATGAATTCAATGCAGTGTGAGATGTTTTCTTGATAAATCACATTTAATATTTTATATGTGATTTTATATAACCTGGGATGCATACATGTTTTTAGCTCACCAGAGCACGAATGTGCTCAAGGTGAGCTTTTGTGATCGCCCTGCGTCCATTGTGCGTCGTGCGTCGTTACGTGGCATCCATGTTTACTTAAAACAACATCTCCTCCTACACCGCTATGCCGATTGCAACCAAACTTTGCTGGAATGATCCTTGGGTGGTCCCCTTTCAAAGTTGTTCAAAAAATTAAATTTCATTAAAAACTCTGGTTGCTATGGCAACAAATAGAAAAAACTTAAAAAATCTTCTTGTCCGAAACCACAGGGCCTAGAGCTGAGATATTTGGTATGTAGCATTGTCTAATGGAACTCTACAAAGTTTGTTCAAATTATTCCCCTGGGGTCAAAATTGGCTCTGCCCCGGGGGTAACTTGATTTTACATAGACTTATATAGGAAATTAAAAAATTCTTCTTGTCAAAAACTACAATGCCTAGAGCTTTGATATTTGGTGTGTAGCATAGTCTAGTGGACCTCTACCAAGTTTGGTCAAATTATTGCCCTAGGGTTAAAATTGGCCCCGCCCCGGGGGTCACTTGATTTATATAGACTTATATAGGAAAATTTAAAAAATCTTCTTCTCCGAAACTACAAGGCCTAGAGCTAAGATATTTTGTATGTAGCATTATCTAGTGGACCTCTACCAAGTTTGTTCAAATTATTGCCCTAGGGTCAAAATTGGCCCTGCCCTGGGGTTTATTCTATTTTATCTAGGAAAATTTAAAAAATCTTCTCCGAAACCACAAGGCCTAGAGCTAAGATATTTGGTATGTAGCATTGTCTAATAGACCTCTTTTAAAAAACGGCCCAGATGGGTCACTTGATCTTACTTGGACTCGTATAGACGATTCTATTTTTAAATTTTGTACGATTTACCTCCCCTGAAAAAGTACTCTTCAATCTCCTATCCGCCATTACAGGAGTGAAAACACAAAGAAACTGATAGTAAATAAATCAGTAAAAATTCCTTATAAGCGCGGTGGTGGTAGACAATGTGTTGTGTTTGATTGATCTAACAATAAAAAAAATACTAAATGAATGGGAAATTCTACGTGCCAGACACACATAGCGACATACATTTTAACACAAATTATAGAAGTACAGCATTATTAAATTGTCAATATATCATTGTAAAATTTAGTAAACTTATATCACAATGTTCCGATATTTCATTGCCATAATTAATAAAACAATTCCGTTTCATTGTGAACATTAATTCAAACAAACATAATGTACATCTTTAGTAAAATAGTGAAAACTACAGCAAATGAATAGGAAAGCGTAGTAACTTCTTCGTTGTTTATTATCCAGTCATATATATTTAGCCAATTTATAGATTTAAAAACTAAACCATAGTTGTATACATAGAATAAATCACTGTACAGAGTTCATAGCAATGATTTTAAATAAATATGATATTCAGTTTGTCTTTACGCATATCGCAGGTATTTTACAAAATAGTTTTTATTAACGATAAGGCATAAGCACGAAGTATATCATTTGTATCATGCAGTGATCCATAATTTTAATTGAACAACCGAAAGTCGCTAATTAATTGATCACACGATCACACTTAGGTTTGCCATATTACACAGTCATCTAATAGACATTGAACAGCTACTATATAAGTGACCCCCACCCCAAATCCACATGAGGTCTAATCTCTTAATTGTTTTATTGCCCCTAATTGGATTAATCCTGGCTGGTCATGGTTTGTAGACTTGACACCTAGTAAAAAAGTAGGGTAATAATTTTATTAATTTATGGTGATAATAAGTTCATGACTAAATTCCTGTCCATAGAGTAACTGATTATGTAAAGAGAAGCTAGTCTATCAATGACCCTGTCTGTTTTATTACCCCCTACTGTGGAAAGAGGGGTCTTGCTGGTCCATAAGGCACTTGCCTCGCATTCCTGGTTAAATGTCTTTAAGTGTCGGTGCTTCTTTTTGAAGTCAGCTGTCAATTTCCTGTTTTCCTGTCTCGGTATCATAAAACTTGCTGAGACAGTATATACGTTTGACATCTTATCTGATGTTTTAATGATGTGGAATTGGATTAATAGTAGCATATTGGGACCTGGTGATTGTTTTAGGTACACGTACGACATAGACTAAATAAATAAAGTGTGTCACTTGTCTATAATTTGAAAATAAAATGTAAAATCATTATCAGCTAGATGTTATATCAGTAAAAAGCTATAAGAACTGTGATATAAAATTACTTTGTTTTATTTTTTTTTCATGAACTGTTGCTGTTTATTATTGATTAACTATTGTTGATCTAGTCATACATGTCACAGATCGAATATGTAAAACGAGTGAAAAATTCGACCGAATATATCACACGTGTCAGATGTGACATATTCCAAAAAGTGGACACAGGAATATGAAATTGACAACGAATACATCACATTAAATTTGTCATCATGCAGTTCTGAAAGGAAAACGTGGTTTTAAACAATCACATTCATGCAACAAAGTTTTTATCACAACCAGCACACGATCACCACCACCATCATTATCATCACCATTACGAAGAAAACAAAGAAATTACGACGAGCACCATCATCATCACACGCTAATGCATGTCTGTTCAAAAGCCAAGGATCTATATATAGCACCAGATATTCAATTGAATAATTAAAATCTGATCAAGCATTCGTTTTCTGCTTAGGAAGGCAGGTAGAAACAGTCTGAGGTCTCATATTAGCAATTAAACAAATAATAAAAGACACAAGATAGGCAAATCATTTATTTACAGATATATTCATTATTATACACTACTCCGCTAGCAAATACTAACGAAATTGCTCCTTCTGTGTCATTTTTACAGACAAAAACTTGCGGTTATAGATTTTTATCGGTAATCAACTCGCATACTTCTTAGGAACTTTCACTCCTGTAATGGCGGACGGTCACGTGATAAAACAATGGCGGCGGTCTAATTGATGGAAATAGAATCGTCTATAGAAAACTTCAACAATGTTAATCTCCAAATGACCTTTTCTCCTGGTGAGCATTTATAGGGCCATCATGGCCCTCTTGTTACATAAGTTATAATGCTTTCTTAAAGCACATATTGGTGTTTGGATCAAATTTACAGTTTTGCAAATTTTGAAACACATCTTACAGTCTGATCATATTCGATACACACTTTAATGTTTCACCTTTTTCGTCTTCTGCCAAACACTTCATTACTTTAAATTTTACTTTGTATATTCTATTAAAAGCTATTAGTTGTGTTCAGTCTGGTACCTGTGTGTTTTTATGATGATACTGCATACGATGTTTGTCTGTGTTTTGCTGAAAAATGTTATACATACACCATCATATGTCAATGCTATTTTATAAGAATAATTTTTTAGATACTGTTGAATGGCTGATGTTAATGTTTTCTTGATTTTATACTGATGTAGCCTCCATCTGTGGAGTATATAATGTACATAATATTTTATATATATATATAGTTGCCTTTTTGTTAATGCACTTCTCTGATTAATCTGCACATGAACCATTTATAAACCTTTTACAATGTATGTATTAATCTCCACATTACATATATATAGTCATTGACATTATGTATATTATGAAACATTATAATGAGTTTTTATTACGGATACTATTAAATGATTAATACAACAGCTGAAGATGACTGTTAAACTGAATTTCTACATTATTTACTGCATAAGACAGGTTATATTACAAGTATTTATAAATGAGCTGTAGATAGTGTTGTATTTATTTTTTGCTAATATTCTTCTAACTTAAATGTTAATTGGTACTTGGTGCATCCATTCAGAACAATACATTTTTGTCCTTTTATTCTTAGCTTTAATATAAACTTCAGTAAGACTTTCTTCCATGTGGATGGATTTTTAGCTTGGCTGTTTTCAAAGAAAATGTCCAGCTATTGTGGTCATGTAAAATCTTTGATATATCTCATAACTCAGAAACTATGAGAAGTAGCAACATGAAACTTCATAGGTGGATAGATCTCACTGAGGCGGTAAACAGGGAAATGTTGGCACCACTTGTAGCACTCTTGTTAATTATGTAATTTAGCAAGTTTGGATAATGTTTATTGGACTGGTATGCTACTGGTGTGACTAAACATTAATTGGTGCATTCATTTAATCAAAATTTAACCTTGTTTTCGAGTATTTTTGTAGAAAGAAGAAAATGAATGTGCCAAATTTTTAATGTTTGACTAAAAATGCTAAATACAGTGAACTTAAAATAATGATCATTTAGTCTGTATTTATTCTTAATTTCGATGTTATTCATGTTTATATTTGTTTAGAGTACATGTACATATATACATGTCTCGTTTGTTGTTGTTTGTAGTGTATTTGTAATCATATTACTATCAGAAGTATATTGCTTTGTTGACATTTATTTTATGACTTATATAATTATATGCATAGTAAATAAAGAAATATTTTGTTTATTTATTCTGTTTGTATTTTATATTATTAAACATTTGATTGGAAATACATGTACATTCGGTTATATAGGTAGTATCTGTGATAATAACAATTTGTATTCTTATTTCAAACAAAGACCCATACTATATACATTTAAACCTGTGAACAAAGGCTATCCATTGGAAAGACAAAATATGGCTTTTATTGACAGGTGGCCTCTATTCAGAGGTAATTTTGTTCCAAATAAATCAATCACATATTTTTAAAAAGGCCTGTACTCACAGGGTGGCCTTTATTCAGAGGTGCCTGCTAACACATGTTTGACTGTACCATCTACAAGGATTGCATGTCAAAATAAAAAATGAAATCATTCACATGCACCCATACTCAGTATATTCATTATGTTAACAAAATGCCTCTTATAAGGCCGTATTGATATGTAAATGCCTTAAGGTCTATGTGCATGGTATGGACAAGGACTTATATGAGTATATTAGTTATAAACCCCTATATATGTTTGACTGATAGCTAACACACTGTTGGCCCCAATTGATATTATATTATATATTATTATATTTCACCCTTTTATCTGGGGCAGCATTTATTCAGATTCAGCTGGAACGAGTGCATAGAGTTTCTGGCTTCTGTGAACAATCCATTCTCAGAACTTTCAATGAAATCTGGAACAATGAGGCAATTTCAATGTCTATTTCCCGTCCGGTTATAAAAACATTTTGTCACATTTTTGTCTTCTAAATTCCACTTTTCGCTTCACTAAAGTTCTTTGAGTTCCATTCAGCTCTATTTCACAAAATGGCCGCCTTGGGACGAGCCGTGAAACTGAAGCCTATTTTAAGGCCAGTTTTTGCTCGTAGTCGACTTATATCTACATGTCGGGTACTGCAAGGAGGTATTAACGTTATTTTTATTCGTCATTTTGATTGCAAGTGTTAGCATTTTCTGAGTTGCGAATCTTCTATTTGACCTTCATTCGTATTTAAATCGGATGTATACAAGTTTTCGGACAGATTGATAGTCATTTATAATTTTATTGTTATTTCGGAATCACTTTAAGGCTGACAGTAAAAAAATATTCAAGAATGATTCAAATCTATTTAAGATCTGAATAAGTTCTACCATTTTATTTATTTAAAACAATGCTTAGAACTACAAGTTCTATTCAACTAGAATGTAGTTAGTCGAAGGGGCTTTGACGATGATACGTTTGCATTGCTGTTCATCGTCAAAGCCACTTGTTCTTTAAAAGCTAACAGGTAAACCACTCAATCTGAGTCGCGTTCGTTTTCATATTTAACGCACAAATTTCCGTAAAACTTGTGTACAATTTAATGAATTATAATTTATAGTATAATCTATCAATATGACCAAAAATATACCTTCAACAGACGAAAGTTATCAAATATTTTGCCGATACTTCATACTACCCATAATTTCAAAATTTTCCTCATAAATGCTTTGGATTAAGGTCCCGTAGCATTCCGGAAAGCATGTAAATTGATCTGATTCAATAGACGCATGAACAAGCGTCTTAAGCTGTTGACTTTGTAAGAGGACAATTCCATAACTAAAATGGTCAACAAGACGAAATAAAAAAAGACCAATTTAGTTATGGGACCCAGAACTAGAATGTAGTCAGACTCAAAGCACTCTTAAGTATGCCATTCCAGTTAACCATAAACATCACTTATTCTTGAAAAGCTAACAGGTAAACGACTCAAACTCAGTTGTATTTGCTTTCCTATTAAATGCCAGAATTTCCATAATTTTTATAAATCGTGTACAGTGCAATTTGTGTACATGTATGAAAATACCAGAACACACTTAATTACCAGAAAACACCGAGAACTATGGTACCGGAAAACACTCTATATATATAAAACTGATTATTTCTTATTATAAAATGATTATTTTCACAAATATTACTTAAAATACACATATTCATTATAAAAATGTATTAATTACAGTAGCTTTAATTCCATCAACATGACCTTAAACATACCGTAACCATGATACCTTCTTCAGGCTAATGGTGTTGAATAATTTGCCTATGTCAGGGCTTTTCCAAAATTTATGAAGAGGCTCTAGCCTATCTCACTTGTAAAAGACAAGCATGAATTTCTTTGTGAAATTCGAGCATTATTTTCCTTTTAAATTGTGAAAGAGGAAGCATTGACTTAATTTGTGAAAAGCAATTTATATTATAATTAATATAATTTCCCTTTAGATTTGTTTTGTAAGGAAAATCAATAAAAGGTTGACATATTTCATCATTGGATGTTTAAGACAGTTAAGTAACTCTGGTTTTGTCAATTTGTAATTATATATTCAATGTTTTAAAAATTTAGGGCCTGGGCAAGATGTGACTATTTAATCACTTGTAGGCTCGTTTTCTGTAAAAGTGTTGTATTTAGTTGAACTTGGTCGAGTAATACTGTTTTGCGGCATGACACAAAGAAATTTCAATTGTGAAAGTGGCATTTCTTTCATTTGTGAAGCTGGCATTTTGAAATTGTGAAGTAACCTTCTTCTAATTGTGAAGTAGCCTAATATCGGCCCCTGTTATACCGTGAAAAAAAAGCCCTGGATGTTTCATACTACTCTTGGTTTCATCATTTTCCTCACACAATGCTTTTGATTAAGTCCTAAGCGTTCCAGAGATCTGCACCAATGGATGCATGAAGAAGTGTCATAAGCTCTTGACATTGAAAGAGGACAATTTCATTTATATAAACTTGTAAAATGGCCAACAGGACGAAATAAAAAAGACTGATTGATGAGTTATGGTACCATACACAGAACTATATTGAATGATGGTTAATTAAGATTATTTAGAAATCATTTGAACATTACTATATTGTTATTTTATAGAATATTCTGAATGTCATGTATGATATATATGATTATCAATAAAGTTAAACATAAAAAACATAAAGTGATTACTTTTTACAAGAAAGTATACAATTTAGTGTATTAGATGCTTCTGCACTGTTTGTTAATTTAGATAAAGAAATGATTCAGGACCATTATCAGCATTACCGTAAGTGGTCACCTGTCTTAAATGGCCATATTGGTCATTTTCTTTGACTAACTTACATACATTCCCAGTATTGATAATTAACTTGATTTTATCATTTAATTTTAGAATGGAATCAAGATTGGGAAGGAGGAATAGCACCTGCAACTGAGATAGAAAAAGTTGATGCTGCTAAGAGATTTGGTCTCATACCTGAAGATTACAAACCTTATGTTAAAGATGGCCAGAGTTATGGAGACTACCCAGAGTTACCCTGTATTGGAGAAGGTCAAAAAGATCCTTACTGGAACTGGACTGACCCTAGCTGTAAAAGAGATTTTGGAGACCCTGTAATTATGACATAGTTGTAACATCATTATAATTATATTGTGGGCCATTGGTCAACTTTCTGATACTTAATGCAGGCCTTTGTTGTGAACTTGATCGATTGATAAATACATCAGTCGCTCCATGGCAGTGCTTTTAAATTTCATCCTGATGAAATATAATGCAGTTGGATATATTTTAATATAAAATGGCTGGACTGGTTACAGACAGTTCTATCTGGACTTGTACTGGACTGGTTATAGGATGTTCTATCTGGACTTGTACTGGACTGGTTACAGGATGTTCTATCTGGACTTGTACTGGACTGGTTATAGGATGTTCTATCTATACTTGTTCTTGACTGGTTACAGACAGTTCTATCTGGACTTTTACTGGACAGGTTACAGACAGTTCTATCTGGACTTTTACTGAACTGGTTACAGGATGTTCTATCTGGACTTGTTCTGGACTGGTTACAGACAGTTCTATCTGGACTTTTACTGGACAGGTTACAGACAGTTCTATCTGGACTTTTACTGGACAGGTTACAGACAGTTCTATCTGGACTTGTACTGGACTGGTTACATGATGTTCTATCTGGACTTGTTCTGGACTGGTTACAGACAGTTCTATCTGGACTTGTTCTGGACTGGTTACAGGATGTTCTATCTGGACTTGTACTGGACTGGTTACATACAGTTCTATCTGGACTTGTACTGGACTGGTTACATCCAGTTCTATCTGGACTTGTACTGGACTGGTTACAGGATGTTATATATCTGGACTTGTACTGGACTGGTTACAGGATGTTCTATCTGGACTTGTACTGGACTGGTTACAGGATGTTCTATCTGGACTTGTACTGGACTGGTTACATACAGTTCTATCTGGACTTGTACTGGACTGGTTACATGCAGTTCTATCTGGACTTGTACTGGACTGGTTACAGAATGTTATATATCTGGACTTGTACTGGACTGGTGACAGGATGTTTTATATCTGGACTTGTTCTGGACAGGTTACAGGATGTTCTATCTGGACTTATACTGGACTGGTTACAGACAGTTCTATCTGGACTTTTACTGGACTGGTTACAGACAGTTCTATCTGGGCTTGTTCTGGACTTGTACTGGACTGGTTACAGATAGTTCTATCTGGACTTGTACTGGACTGGTTACAGATAGTTCTATCTGGACTTGTACTGGACTGGTTACAGGATGTTCTGTCTAGACTTGTTCTGGACTGGTTACAGGATGTTCTATCTGGACTTGTTCTGGTCTGGTTACAGGATGTTCTATCTGGACCTGTACTGGACTGGTTACATGATGTTCTATCTGGACTTGTACTGGACTGGTTACAGGATGGTCTATCTGGACTTGTTCTGGATTGGTTACAGACAGTTCTATCTGGACTTGTACTGGACTGGTTACAGACAGTTCTATCTGGACTTGTACTGGACTGGTTACAGGATGTTCTCTCTTGATTTGTACTGGACTGGTTACAGACAGTTCTATCTGGACTTGTACTGGACTGGTTACAGACAGTTCTATCTGGACTTGTACTAGACTGGTTACAGGATGTTCTATCTGGACTTGTTCTGGACTGGTTACAGGATGTTCTATCTGGACTTGTTCTGGACTGGTTACAGGATGTTCTGTCTAGACTTGTTCTGGACTGGTTACAGACAGTTCTATCTGGACTTGTTCTGGACTGGTAACAGGATGTTCTATCTGGACTTGTACTGGACTGGTTACAGGATGTTCTATCTGGACTTGTTCTGGATTGGTTACAGACAGTTCTATCTGGACTTGTACTGGACTGGTTACAGGATGTTCTCTCTTGATTTGTACTGGACTGGTTACAGACAGTTCTATCTGGACTTGTTCTGGACTGGTTACAGACAGTTCTATCTGGACTTGTGCTGGGGATGGTTACAGACAGTTCTATCTGGACTTGTACTAGACTGGTTACAGGATGTTCTATCTGGACTTGTTCTGGACTGGTTACAGGATGTTCTATCTGGACTTGTACTGGACTGGTTACAGGATGTTCTATCTGGACTTGTACTGGACTGGTTACAGGATGTTCTATCTGGACTTGTTCTGGATTGGTTACAGACAGTTCTATCTGGACTTGTACTGGACTGGTAATAGACAGTTCTATCTGGACTTGTACTGGACTGGTTACAGGATGTTCTCTCTTGACTTGTACTGGACTGGTTACAGACAGTTCTATCTGGACTTGTTCTGGACTGGTTACAGACAGTTCTATCTGGACTTGTGCTGGACTGGTTACAGACAGTTCTATCTGGACTTGTACTAGACTGTAAACAGGATGTTCTATCTGGACTTGTTCTGGACTGGTTACAGGATGTTCTATCTGGACTTGTACTGGACTGGTTACAGGATGTTCTATCTGGACTTGTACTGGACTGGTTACAGACAGTCCTATCTGGACTTGTTCTGGACTGGTTACAGATAGTTCTTTCTGGACTTGTTCTGGACTGGTAACAGATAGTTCTATCTGGACTTGTTCTGGACTGATTACAGGGTGTTCTATCTGGACTTGTTCTGGACTGGTTACAGACAGTTCTATCTGGACATGTACTGGACTGGTTACAGACAGTTCTATCTGGACATGTACTGGACTGGTTACAGGATGTTATATCTGGGCTTGTTCTGGTCTGGAACTCGCTGCCCAGGTAGCAGCTGGTGTGATCCGATTAGCTTGGCTCTTGCTAGTCATTTTTAGCTCACATGTCACAAAGTGACAAAGTGAGCTATTAGGATCACTCTCCGTCCGGCGTCGTGCGGTGTGCGTCGTGCGTCATCAAACTTTATGTTGTGACCACACTAGGGGCCACATTTTTAGCTCAATTTTAGCAAAACTGGGTCAGAACGTTAGTATCAACAAAATCTCGGACGAGTTCGATATTGGGCCACTTGGGGTCAAAAACTAGGTCACCAGGGCCAAATAAGGGAAAACCTTGTGAACACTTTAGAAATCACTATTTTGACTGGATCTTCATGAAACTTTGCCAGGATGTTTATTTTAATAATATGTAGGTCAAGTTTGATAATGGGTCATTTCTGTAGTAAAATTAGGTCACTAGGGCAAATTGCTGGAGAACCTTGTGAACACTCTAGAAGTCACTGTTTTGATTGGATGATCATGAAACCTTGTCAGAATGTTTGTCTTCATAATATCTTGGACGAGTTCGAACATGGGTCATCTTGGGTCAAAAACTAGGTCGCTAGGTCAAATCTTATGAAAAACCATTTTAACACTGTAGATTTCACAGTTATCATTGGATCTTCACCAAACTTTGTCAAATCGTTTGTTTTAATGATATAACGGTCAAGTATAGATATGGGTCATCTGGGGTCAATATCAAGGTCACCAGGTCAAATCTTAGGAAAACTTTGTTAACACTGTAGATGTCACAGTTTTAATTGGATCTTCACCAAACCTTGTCAAAATGTTTGCCTCAATGATATGTGGGTCAAGGATGAACATGGGTCAGCCGGGTTCAAAAACTGGGTCACAAGGTCAAATCTTAGGTAAAAATCTTGTAAAAGCTCTAAATGTCTTGGTTTTGATTGGATCTTGGCCAAACCTTGTCAGATTGTTTGTCTTAATGATATTAAGGACAAGTTCAAATATGTGTCGTCTGGGGTAAAAAACTAGGTCACCGGTTCAAAACAATGTTTTAATGAGTGAACAGTGATTGTCATGTGAGCGATATAGGGCCATCTTGGCCCTCTTGTTTTATTTCTATTATGCGAACATATTAACTGAGACAAAGTTGGATCATAATGCAGGGAATCAGGAACATTAGTCAGACCACTGTCACCAGTCAGTCTAAAATAGAGAGAAAATGTCTTAATTGACTGAACCAGTAAGAAATTGACACATTTTTTGCAAATGATCTCCTGACGACCTTTGTTTTATGTATTCATGTGTTTATTCATCTAAGATATACATTTTTCTATGAATAGGTACACCCTGATGTGCATATGTTAATTGCAAGCAGAGGAGACCCAGGGCATAATTACATTGACTCTCCGTAAGTTACTACACCCTCACTGAGAAATGAAATATATGGGGACTATATTGAATTCACGTTTGTCAGTCGGTCTGTAGACAAAATTTGTCCGCACAATTTCTCAGCAACAACTTACAAGAATCCAATGAAACTTCTTGACGGAAGTAATAAGTTAGTAGTAAGCCTAGTTGTGCATGCATTAAGCAGATTTTGTTTGGAATAATTTTCAATGAGTTCAGGCCCTTTTTGTATGTAGTGTTTATACAATAGGCAAATTTTGTCCAGACTATTCCTTAGCAACTACTTGCTGGATTTCAATATAACTTCACAGAAGCAATAAGTAGTAAGCCAAGTTGTCCATTATCTTAGCAGGTCTTGTCCACATCAATTTTTAATGAGTTATGGCCCTTTGTTCCTTATGCATAATGTATTCATAGAAATTGTCTGGGCGGTTTCTCAGCAACTATTTGCAGGTTATCAGAGAGAAATATGAAAAAGTGATTCCAGATTACCTGTAGTGTCAAACATGATCTCGATTTATCAAAACAAATAATCTAAGACAGAAAATGTTGCTTCAGACTAATTTTGTTAACAATTTTTTATGGTTTTGAATAGTGGCTTACTTTCTGAAATTGTTCTTGAATTTCTTAAATCACTAATATTGGTAATAGTCGGTGGATTTTTAACTTGAATTTCTTCCTATGATGTTTTCAGGGCTAAAATGATCACCTACTTTTGTGTGGCATGCATAGCATTTTTCTTCATTGCCCTGGCAAGTGCTCCGTATGGTATGGTAATACGAAAGGTATGATCTATATTCTTGTTGATTTAATGGATTTGTAAACTGATTTTGTTGGTGTTCATTGTTCCGATACATTAATCACTAATGTATATGTACAAGTAGAACTGTCAATAAATGTATCAAAATATCATTACAGGGTCACCTTTCTAATGTGGAATGTATATTTTTAGAATAAAGTACCACAAACTTATATAAAAAAATATATTCAGAACATGATCTGTTTATCTATCTGTTAAAAGAGGTTATTTGTATCTTTGGAAGAATTGTCATAATTATTATGTCTTGTTAAAATTAAAAAAAAAAATTGATTTTGCATCATTTTGTTGTCAAATGAAAAAACAACTTTATGGAACTTTTCATATAAAGGTGTAAAAAAATATGTTCATTTTAGGGTAACATGCTCGCATCAAATAAGATAGGTTGGTTGGTGTGTTTTTTCTTTTGATTTTTTCTCTTGAAAGCGTATGGAAAGGTAAACAAGAGTGTCAGGTCACAAAATAAGCCCGTCAAGGGCCATATATCCAACAAGTTTGGTGAGGATCCGAATAAACTGTATGAATTAAAGAGCGGACACCGTCATGGACCCCGCCAACCTGCCTGCCTGCCTGCCCACCATGGGTTTTCTCATAAGATCTCTTTTTGTGATTTTCTTTTCTAAGAATTTTTGGAAATTCTTTAACTGTATTTGATATATTTGATTTCAGTATGACGCTTGGTTTCCTTATCAGCTAGAAGTCGACTATAGATTAAATACAGTCTCTAAGTTGCCAAGGCCAGGCGGCCCAGTACCAACTGGTGAGAGAAATGTACACTACACATTCGAGCCTGCAGAATAAATTTTCTAATTGGAATTTCATTAATGTTCAGTGAATCCTTTCTGTTAAGACCACATTATTGAGTGTATGATTAACTTATTGGTCAGTTTAACCAGATGTAATTGATAGGAATTCTTACCATTCTTAGGTTTCTGTGGCATTTGAAAACAATTTTAAGTTCACTAAATCTTGTAGAATGAAAATTTGTATGAACATATCTCACTCATGTTTTGTTTTGTAATAATTGATAATGATGCACCAATTGTGCATGGTTATATCTGACATTTATTTAAATGTATAAAAATTTATAAAATTTTTTGTTGCTTATTCTTCAATGTTGATGTATTATTTGTTAAGCCTTGTTTTCTGTACAAATTATTATTAAGAGTTCTAGTTTGTATACATTTAAACATTCACCACTCAGATTTTTTTACATTCTTGCTGGGAGATTGACACAAGAAATAAACTTTTCTATGTGTGTATAGCTTGACCATATGTTGTAAGCTGTGACGAAATTATTCAGAACAAGCAAATTCGTGGAATAAAAGGTCAATAATTCTGTCAAAATTAAAGGTATGGTTATGATTCCTGCTCACTGCACTTCCTTTCATCACAAATACTTGGTAGTTCAAGTTTTACAGCGAAAATGACAATTTTTCTAAGTTGAAAAAGGGGATAATTTACTCAAAATGCATGAAAGAGTTGCTGTTCTTGATAAGTACACTAATACTCATCACACTGTTCCCATAGTTTAAGTTTCAAACAAAAAACTTTGAATGTTTTAAAGTTATTGCAAGCTTCAAAAAGTGTGACGGAATGACCAACAGCCAGATGGGCAATGCCAAAGCAATATCCCTCCACCTTTGGCGGGGGATAATAATTCACTTCGTCAAACAGGGAATATGGATATCTGGAACAAATCTGACTGAATCATATTGATTTAGATAAATTTAAGATGCTCAAGTACTGTATATACCCAGTTTATTTAGTGTATTCTTCCATCACAACTTAAAACACATGGTCGAGCAATAGGACTGTACTTACCGGTATTCATAATATTTTTCAACAAAGTATTCACTCAAAATATTAGCCCAATATTTAATATACATGTATATTGCACTTAATCATGCATGTAGCTTAGTTTAAAGTGATGTGTAGTCTGAATTTTTGGGGAGTCCAGTAGGCTGTCTTCACTGACCCCGATTCATGCACGCAAGAACAGAACGTTGATGTGGACAAAGTGATAACATGTTTGCATCAGATAAACGCAGAAAATTTATTTTTTTCTGATTCATTGTTTTGTTATTGTGCGATTTCATTAACCCGTCAAAGCTGAATAATCACACAGTCTCTGAATGTGATTATTTTTAGCTTCGTATCACAATCAATAGTTTTTGTTTATTATACTGTCAGGGAATGTCCCATTCTATGTGTTGATATAATGTTATGCATAGTCCGACAACGACCCGTGAATGATCAAAGATCATCTAAGTCCATTCTGTAGGGTGGGTGGCATTTCGGAATGTGCCGGTGGTTCCATAATATAAATATCAGTTATTTGTCCGTCTAAGCTTAGATTAAGAGCGTAGTTCAATGGGTTACTTAAAAATTATGGCAAGATAGCACAATTCAGTTCAATAATGTTACTACAGCTGTCTACTGATTTCAGGACTATACGCAGTCATGTTAAGTAATGTACTTGGTCATTGTATTATTTATCCCTATTTTAAAGAATGGAACAGTCCATGACCTTCCGTCACGACTCACTGCTCGATTTCTATCTATAGCACATTGCAAAATAAATGATTGTACATTTGACAACCGGTTTAACAAAAATTATCGTATAACATAAATAAGTAATCGAATCTCACCAAGCTAAAAATAAATGCAGGCAACGACTGAGTAATTATGCAGCTTGACAGTTTAATAAAATGGCACAATACCAACATGTCAATATCCTGGAAAAAAGTGAAGGCCATGGTCTACACTACCTATAGAAAGCTACACCACTGTCAGTAATAATGTAAATGGTTGCAAACATTGGGAATATTTTACATGTACAAAGTAAGAGAATAACTAAAAATGGCTTCAAATACATCAAGGCCATCTTGAAAAAAAAATGTGTTTGCTGTAATGCTAGCTACTCACCAAAAAAGTCCTCGACCCCACTTTTTTTATAGCCTCTGAGGATATTTTTTCATTAAAAATAGCATTCAGGCATGTTTTTGGGTAAACTATAAAAAAAAACTAATTGCAAAAAATTCCTACCTACCTACCCACTGAAAATTTTCTGGATCGGGTTACAGCAAACATACATTTTTTTAAGGACGGCCTATAATTGTATAAAGGTACATGTACCAGTGTTTTGAAAGTTGTTTAAATTTTGAGTTGAAGGAAAACATGCTACATCACAAGCTTGAGGACTTAAGTGAGTTCTTAGTAACTTTGAATCAACTCAACAAGACACTCATTGGACTTCCAAGTTTTCTGACAGATCACCTACCAGCACTAACCTGATTTAACTTGTCTGCAAGCATCTGTTACTTTTGCGTGATGTGTAAGTCAGATATAAAAGATATAAAACATTGGATTTTCAGTCAAGTTGACAAGAGAAATATCAACACTAAGTCTGTTTCTTACACTGGACTGGTAAATAATATAAAAAAATGTTGAAGCCATGGATATGTATAGCACCTAGTAGACAAAGGAAGATAAATAAAACATAATTATGACAACCAGTAATTGAAGTCATGTCATGTCATGGCTTTAACAACAATAAGGTACAGAAGTTTCAACATAATAATTTTATTGATTCAGACTTAGGTCAGTTTACAGTACCGGTACATAAAACATGGAAGTCAAAATGATAAATCGAGTTAATAATCTTCCCTCAAGACATTTTAGGTCTTCATTACAGAGAAGGGTTTACACAAATTAACTGATAATTCTTAAGACGTTTAAAGCTTGCACAATCTTGTGAATAATTCGGAATAATCAATAAGCAATCTTTAAGCCGTCATTTTGAGTGAGGGGATTGCAAGTACAGGGTTCTTTCCTAACATCTGTAGTCCTGTTTCTGTCATGTCATGAACAGATTCACAAGTCTTCAACACTTTAACAAGCTGCATGAATTTGAGAGTTGATAAATACCAGGGTTCAAGTTTTCATGTTTAACAAAAACTTCAGAGTTTATTATCAGCCCCTTAATATCAGAAAATAGTGTTGTTGTGGTAGTGTAACTTTTCAAGATCTTAACAAGCATAGCAAATACAGAAATAAACTTCTATTTAAGAACATTTAGATAATTGAATAAGAGCGTAGACAGACAGACTACCTAATAAATACATTTGTTGTACTGCATTAGATAGACATAATCAACCAGTAATACAAACATCACATCGAGTTTACAAAATACTTACAAAGCCTTTCAAACAAATATATTCAGAGTACAGCATCTAATTGGCACAGAAAAATACTTATATGATTATTCCAGACATTTTGACTACCAGTGATCAGAAGTCAAGTAGCAGCCTATCTAACATTAAATCATCAGATCTTGTGACAGATACCATCGGTATGAAACAGATTTAACATGCTAACATAAAGCACACAGCAATATGTAAAATGTATGCTAAGCCTCTGCTTTGATTGGCGTAGAATCAGCATTCTGATTCATCTCATCTGGTTGAACACATTTCCAAAGTCCGTAAGTCTTTCCGACAGTTGTTTGCCACAATCTGAGTGTACCATCCTCACTACCACTGGCGTATACTTCACCATCGGGTGAAAATCTCACACAATGTACTGGTCCGAAATGTCCTTTAAATGCTTCTGCAAAGAATGAAAAACAAGAAAATAACATACTGTATTGTCATTTATTTTCGTTGGGCTCAAATTTCGTGGTTTTTACTAAATTGGCTATTTCGTGGGGATATAAATTCGTGGATTTTGATTTTTGAATAAAATGCCTTATATCTGCATTTAAATTCGTGGGGATTTGATTTCGTTGACAAGCCGACCCACGAAATCCACGAAATTAAACCCCCAACGAAAATTAATGATTCCACAGTATATGGTTTTCATGTCACAGACATGTCTTATAGCACTTAAAGCTGAATAATTACCTTCAACAATTGACAGCATAATTCAATCTTAACAAATATAAAGTGGTGGCACATTTTAAAGCTTAAATGCTTCTACCTTTGATAAACTGTTTACATGGTTAATAAAATACCCAAAGGATCTAAAATGCTTATTTTAAGAAACTATATTGTACAGGAAGTTTAATTTGGTAAAACTATCAGTGAATGTGAGAATGTTATGATCTACAATTAAGCCCCTTATTATGCAAAGATACATATTCCCCACGTCTTTGTAAGATTCAACCTTTGACAGTATAGTATAATATATATGTTACATAACTGACAGGGTGACAGTAAAATTGTCAAATACAGTGAACTGAGGCAAAGCTGACAGTATTTTCAAAAGTTATCAATTTATTGTCACCCTGTCAGATATGCAACATTTATTTCATTAGACCGAAAAACTATTCAACCCATTATTGGTGATTTATGCAAAATGCAAAAATAGATACTGCCCATGCACAAATGGTACAGAATAATTTTCGAACATTTTGTACCTATGGTAGTGGGTGACAGTATTTTTCAGACAGTAATTGTTTTCCCGGCTTGGTCTGACAGTACTTACATGTCACAGTGGCTTATGGAAGATAAACATTGTAAATGAAATTGAGGTACATTTGTGTATAATAATGACAAATTATGTACATACCTAATTCTGTCCCAGTCTCATAATCAAATTTGTACATGATGAAATTATCTCCACCAGATATAAATATTGTCTTATCTGGATGTAATGATGCTGTATTGATTTGTGTAGGGGACTGAAATTCCCGCAATTTGTCAAATCTGAAATGTACAGAATACATACATACCCGGTTGTTCAAGAGAGGGCAGCTATAACACGGATCAAAACGCATATGCGGAAATAGATGTGAAAACTACGATTGACAATGAGGGAGCAGACAGGGAAGTAAACAATGCTTTAGAAACAGCACACGGTTATTTGGTGCTTGAGAAGCTGGAAGAAGAGCAATATTGAAGGGATAGTGTATAATGGGTATTGAGGCCTAAAATGGCATCACAGACCAAAAACACATTTATCTTAATTATACATAACTTTTTCCTGTGTATCTAATTTTGCTACATTTGCGTATTCAAACAATACGGAAAAAACTTTTTTTAAAAATTTAATAATTAATGAAAAAATAATTAAATCCTATGACAAAATCCATGTGAATACTGGTAAAATCTCTAACATTACCGGGCTAGATTATTATTAAATCACACACGTTGCTGTATGTGAAAAAACTCTGATACCCAGTTTATGTAAGAATAAATTAATACATAATATATATTATCAGATCCATATTCAACAAGTACTTCCAACAGATGATCAAGAATTATTGACATTTATACATTCTCAGCAGTCATAAATTTAACATTTTTTGTCGGAGAAAATGAAATTGTGTAAAATTTATTACCGGTATCAGAATTTACATATGTACACAAAAGAAATTCTGATAACTTACGTTTCAGCGTTCCAAAAACTTGTCATACAACCATATGTTACTGTGATAACACTTCCATCTTGAGATAATTCCAGACTTGTTGGTGTAGCTTCTAGATCTATTTTCTTCACTTCAGAGTTTGATTTGACATCCCACACTCTATGTTATCATGTAAAACAAGATTTAACACCCTAAACTCTATGTTATCATGTAAAACAAGATTTAACATCCCACACTATGTTATCATGTAAAATAAGATTTAACACCCTACACTCTGTTATCATGTAAAATAAGATTTAACACCCTACACTCTATGTTATCAAGTAAAATAAGATTTAACACCCCACACTTTATGTTATCATGTAAAACAAGATTTAACATCCCACACTCTATGTTATCATGTAAAACAAGATTTAACATCCCACACTCTATGTTATCATGTAAAACAAGATTTAACATCCTACACTCTATGTTATCATGTAAAACAAGATTTAACATCCCACACTCTATGTAATAATGTAAAACAAGATTTAACATCCCACACTCTATGTAATCATGTAAAACAAGATTTAACATCCTACACTATGTATTATAAAATAAAATTTAACACCCTACACTCTATGTTATCATGTAAAATAAGATTTAACACCATACACTCTATGTTATCATGTAAAATAAAATTTAACACCCTACACTCTATGTTATCATGTAAAATAAGATTTAACACCCTACACTCTATGTTATCATGTAAAATAAGATTTAACAACCCACACTTTGTTATCATGTTAAATAAGATTTACCACCCAATATTAAAACGATAAATTATATAATTTGAGGTAAACCTCAAAGCATATGAAGACTCCTGTATGTATCTGGTAGAAAAAGTGAGCAAGAAGCTGCATTCAATAAACATATATGCCCCCAGAGACATGCTTGACAATACGCATAAGTATATAACCCTTTATACACAACTTGATATGCTGATAAACATTTCTATATAATTTCATAGCTCTGCCCCTAATACTTTTAGAGATCTGCATGACACAAGATTTTTGGACAGAGAGAAGGAAGGAAGATGGTAAACCTATATGTCCCCCATCTTTCAGAGTAGTGGCACAAAAAATCCTTGCCCTAAACGATCTGATGAATACAAAATATGGACAGTAATAGGTTGACAGTATGTTATTTAACTTATTTAGTCTATCATGGATTTACCTGATTGTTTTATCCTCCGAAGCACTAATAATCTGATTCCCATCTTTGGAAAAAACAGCATTCTTTATAAATGCAGAATGACCAGTAAAGCTTATAGGATCTGGTGAATAAAACATGTAATAGGATATCAAATTTGAAACAGATAAACCATCACTACATCAACAGAATTTTTAAATGGCAATAAGACTTTAAAAAAGAGATATTTTGTATGAAAATCATTTTATCCAGGTAACTGATTTTTATGACATATTACATATATAAATATAATTGTACATTAGATGTAGGTAATAGTGGGATACATTGAAAATTTTGGTACAAAGATATTAATTTCCATTCTTCAACAAAAAAAGTATTGATAGAGTATGTTTGTTTCTTAAGGATACAACAGTATGTTTGTGCTAACCTTGGTGCTGGTGTACAAGGCATGGTGTTTCTGAATTATATTTTAAAGTCTGTTTATTATAATAAGTACTTTACCATGTATCATGTATGGCCAAAATGGAAATAAATCTTTGATATCTATTTCAAAAGAACTCACCTGCTTCAGGTTTTTCAAGATCAAATATTCTCAATATCTTTTCTTGACTACCCGTTAGTAAATAATTTCCATCTCTTGAGAAATCGACACATTTTACGATATGTTTATGTTGAAAAGTATGAATTTCTTCGCCACTGACAGCATCCCACACTTTCCTAGAAATTTGAATTAATCTGTTATAGTAAAACTATATGAACATGATTAAGTGTAGTGATTAATAAAATTCTTCAATGGTCAACCAGTGCTCTCCAGGAACATCGGTAGCCGGCGATATATCCCTTCAACTAGAAAACCTAGTACCAGCTAGTTTTTGTCATTAAAAAAAAAATCACATAAAAATGAACAATCTGTCACTATTCTGTGAATATATAAGGCCTAAATTAAAAATATGTTTGTTTGCCCTTTACCAACCCTGAATTTTAGAAGAGGGTCGGTAGGTAGGAAAAATTCATGTATATTTTCCCAAGTATAAAAAAAGTTCTCCCAGATTTTGCAATAAAATTTTTTGAGTCGGCATGATTTTTCCTGGTCGGTCGGTAAAGGGCAAACAAACTTAATTTTAATTTAAGCCTAATCACTACAATTTAAATTTTGCCTGCTAGTCTGAATTTAAGTTATTACTAGCAAGTTAGATTAGCAGCCTTCTACATTGTATATGTTCATCCAGCAATAAATCTAACAGTAGAAGAAATATTAGACATACGCTGTAAAATCCGCAGCACCTGTTGCTGCTCTCTTAGCATCTCTTGTCAGTGTGGCTCCCCATACAGCACCCTTGTGACCTTCGAAAGTTCCAATCCAGTCTCCAGTGTCACCTTGACGTAGCATTGGCTTCCCATCTAAGAAATGAATTATTTAGCATGAAAGAAACAATAATTGACTGCTACATGTTTATCTACGGTATATAGATCATGTTTAAGTTGAACTTCTAACTAAAAGTGAATCAATTACATAATAAACATTAAAAAATATAGCCCCTCTCAATTACCTAAACAAGAAGTGTTTGTGAAACACAGATGCCCCCTAAAGGCTAAATGAATAGTAATACCTTGACCTGTTAAAATTAATAGGGGTCATTGACATGTGATGACCAACTTCCAAACCAAATCTGAGGACCTAAGGCTAAATCATTCTCTATTTATTTGTCGGACAAGGTTTTTGTGCTGATGGCCACTGTGACTTTGACAATACATACTGACCTCAAAATCAATAGGGGTCATCTACATGTGATGACCAACCTCCCAACTAAGTCTGAGGAGCTTAGGCCAAATTATTCTCTACATATTGGCCGGACAAGGTTTGGTTACAGACAGACCGACGGGCATGTGCAATCCATACTCAATTTCAACAAGAATCAGTCACAGACAGCCAAACCCCCTGCCAAAAGGGAGAAAAGTTATCAAAAGAGGAATATCTATTCCTTTTAAAAAGCACAAGGTAACAATGTACAAAGAAAACAAAAATACTAAGTTCAGCTATTTCCATTCATCTTGCATTTGTACCCCAGACAAAATTTACATTCACATATTAATTAAAGGGCAATAACTGGAACAATACAATAGCCAAGATTATGGTTCTTTAGCTATACATTTCTCATCACCACTTATCAAGTTTCAAAGCACTACCTTGTCTGGCTCTGTAGTCTGTAACAGTATATTTAAGAAATCGTCAGACTGAGTAACAGAATTTACTTAGTAAGTGAAGAAATAGCCAATCGCTTCTACAGAACACAGTACTGGTACAGAATTTATAAACACAAGTCAAATTAACTGACAATCAGTATCTTTAACAGACACACTTGTGATTAAGTAATTTGTATTTGTAACAGATCTAGGCAAATATTTGATGTATCCGAATTCTATGACAGTTAGACGAACACAATATGTTACCTTTACAAGCACTTATTAAAAAGTATCCAAATGGTGTAATGTCGCTATATGTAAGAAAAACCACTGGACGTGTGTGTCCGCTACAAGTCAACGGTGTTTGCTTTAAACTGGACATATTTGCCGGCTTCGTGACTAACTAAATTTGATAACCGGCACACCGTAACGATTGCACTATCGTGATGTTTATATGCGGAATAGGCACCTCACCAACAAATTAGTATGGTATTAAATAAAATCATCACACCATGGTCTAATTCAAGTAATAAACACTTTAATGCCTTATCAGTGTTTGGTTGATATGTAAATGAAATCAACATTTGATCAGCATGTTCTTGTATAAGCTTTAAGTGTATAGTATGTTTGTTTATTTGGGTTTAAAAATAATGGTGTTTTTCAACAAAATTTCAGTGATATACAGCGGCTGATTCACCAAGTTTTCCTGAATGGTATTCTAAATACTGCAGATTTACGCTTCCACCTGAAACCAGGCACTTCTTCACATGTTGAGGAAAAATAACATGTTGTCAAATTTTCACTGAAGGGTATGACCTTTCGCGACTGGTAATTGAATCCAAACTTCCCAAGTTCACGGTGGTTAACCGGCTCGGACTTTTTTTGATCAAATCAGCATCCCCAGACTATTTTTGGTCGAGCAAAGGACTTTTATGGATTAATTTCTTAAAAACAATGGACAAACATCCTGATTCAGGCGCAAAAACACGCACAGAGAAAAAGTCTGAAGTTTCTAAAGCGAAAGTGCATCAACATTTACCTGAATTACTAAGAATGTACACCGATTTTTCAGACTTCATACATGTTTGTTGCTCTAAAATATAATGTATAGTACATTGCCTAGGTGTTTTAGTCAAACGTGGGTCTTTCAGACATCAAATTATCAGTTTTTTAACTAGTCCGTTTCCATGATGACTAAAAGTCCTTCTCTGCTAAGTTTGTTGTTTTTCTCTTTAACAACAATGAACTGAATTTTGACTGGATAAATACCCGATAAATACCTTTGATACATTGTTATTATTCAGTTCAGTAACGATATTGATTGAAAAACATGAAAACTTTGTAGAAATTGACATTTTATTCCTTCACTCGACATTACGCCCAATCTTGCGAGGGAAAATGCAATTTGATTACATTTGTGCAAGAACTCTGTTCTCTGTGATGTTGATTTATCATTATTTTCTTGTTAATATACATTTGTGCCGCTCCCTCGCACATAAATAGTTAAAATAAAATAAGTAGAACATACACTGATTTGATCCAAAAAAGTCCGAGCCGGTTAACCACCGTGAAGTTTACAAATCCAGCATACTAACCACTGGACCATGGCCTCTAAAGTGTGCATAGCTATATCTGACAAGAAATACAGTACAACCTCTCCAGAGTGGCCCTCTCTTGAGCAACATCCTCCCTGTTATTAAGCGCCTAAATTGGCCTGCAGCCTGCTGTTATTGAGAACCCTGCAACATAATTTTGCAAATCTCTATAAGGGTGTTGCTTTGGACAGGTTGTACTGCACTACAAAATTTTCAAAAAGCACAATATTACATTGTTTTCATAACCTTGAAGTGTTATCTCATGAATTGCAACAAAAACTGTTTTTAATTTAACAAACACGATTGTACTAATTTATCAGAATAAAGTGTTCCGTTAACGATTCAAATAGCATTGGATAAATTCAAACACGCTTGCTTGGCTCACAAAAAATTATAAAAACAATGTCTTTTACCTTGAAAAAGAAGAAAAACATGGAAATTAATTTTGTGGATTTTGAATTTTTTATAGTTGCTTATCAAAATTTACAGGTTGCTTTCAATATTCATTATCTAAACCTAAGTATGATTGTTGTCACATTCAACAATCATTTTGCCAATAATGTTATAGGACTGTCAGATACAGCTTTATACACTTTATAACAGCTAAGAAGTTTTGTCAATGAAGCATGTTACCGTAACCATCTTCTGATATTGTGACACCCAAGTGTTGCTGAGTAGAGCTGGGTATCGGTCCTTAAAAGCGTACCACGATATATCACAATATTTCATGCTGTATCGCGATACGTATCGCGATATATATAAATGGTAAATTTACAGAAAAGCATTAAAAATTAACAGTTATATAATGTCTTGGGTAATAATACAGACTATAGCTGACAGTGTAGTTTCACACTTCAAATAACTTGTTCTTTTTTAGCACTGTTGAAACTATTAATGCATGTATACATATAATATGTATGCATACACAGTCAACAATATTACAAGATTGACCAGCATTTAGACATGAATAACACTTTACCACAATGTATGAACTATTTTTTACAATAATAAACACAAAGTTCAGTTATTTAAGCTAAACCGATATATCCGTATGCTGAAAAAATATTGTGATATTTATATTGTCTAGCTCATATCGCGATATACCGATAAACCGATAAAACCTCCCAGGTCTATTGCTGAGCACATTTATCAGCATGATTTGTGTTAAGAGATTATCTGACGTTCCTCCTGGATTATAAAACCAGCACAAACCTGGTTGTCGGCAAACAAAAAGGTGTCTACCATGGACCATTACTATTAAATTTTTGTCTTTCATAAAATAAAACAAGTTAAGAGAAGTTTAAACATTATGTAATTTTAATAAGAGCACAATGAATGAAAATCGATTTTATATTAATGTGTAAAATATAAACATACAAAAAAAGCACATAATTTAAAGAATATTATTGCAATAATACAAACGTACCATATCATGCCACTTATTTACTTAAGTTATCCAAAACTCAAGTCCAATTTCTTTTAAAAATCTGAAGCAATTATCAAAATTACTGATAACATGAATGTTTAATATGTATGAGTTGTGAAAACAATATTTTGGCAATTTACTCTACCCATACACATAAGCAATGTTGTCCAAAAAAATTGGTAATTCAGAAATTCAATGACACCAACAGAACATCTTTTTAATGTAAAGATTTATATTACATGGGTGCTTAATGCAATAATGATGCAGAGAATAAAACTTAATTTAAACTAAGACAGTAAAAATTAACAAAACTGGCAAATTAATACAAAATATCAATGAAATATCAGTTGACTTACAAAAAAAGTTCCATGTATCTTAAATGCATGGTAAAAGTACTCAAAAAATACTGCTTCACGCAAAAACATAATAACTTATTCACAGATTTGACAATTTTTTGAAAACAAAAGAGTAACAATTTCCAGCACTAGTAAATAACATTCAATATTGTAATTTTCTTATTGCAGAACAAGCTCAGTGCAATACTCCTGAATACATGAATAATTGTATGTAACATTACCCATTTAAAAGAACTAAATTAATATTAATATTATTAACTCAGAAACAATGAAAAAAGCTTCATGTTATCCAATTGGAATGAAACATTGTTGTACAATGAATGATCCAAAGGAATGAACAAATAAATTATTAAATGAAAACACCCCATGTTTAGGAATGTAATGACGTGTTTCTTCTCTTGGATCTATACGAGTCTGAATCTCGATGTCTAGAGTTAGACCTTGACCGACGTCGCTTATTGTATGACCTGATTCTTCTATCTCCGGGAGAAAAATAAGAATCTTTTGAGTACTTTCTGTCCCTATCATAAGAGGACTGAGATCTCCTCCCAGAATCCTTCGGTGACCTTGAACGACCTCGATTTTTATATCGAGGTGACTTTCTCTCTGTGTTTCTTCGTTTATACCTCCGAGAAACTTCATCATCCACTGTTAGCTTCTTGATATTTGATGCATTTTTTTCACTTTTACTATGTTTGTCTTTCGAATCTTTACATACATCTTTAGAATCATTAGATACATCTTTTAAACTATCAATATTCTTTGCTTCGCACGATTTATTCTTAGCTACAGGTTTTATGTTCTGAAACTTATTTTCAGGTTCAGAAGCTGAACTTACTTCTCCATCCTCTAAACCATCATTAGAAATATCATCATTAAAGTCATCATCACAATTATCTAAGCATAACACATCCTCATAGTCTGTTCTATCCATAGTGTGCTCATCAAGGAATAAGAAAGGTTCACTAGGCACAGATTTTGTATTTTTGCACTTACTCAAATGATCAGATTTTTTATTTTTGCTTGATCTTTCAGCATCCTTCTCAACTATATCTGCAGTACTCCCTGAATCATTTACTTTTCTCTTCATACCTTCTTCACTGTGTCTTTTAGTGTCAGGTGTTTCAACCACCTTGTCATCAGTAGAACGTCCAAACAGAGCATTCACAATACTGCTATCTTCAGAGCTTTCATCACTAGAACTACTGAAATTAATCTCAGACACTCTCACTGTTTGAGATTGAGTCTTGGACCACTTGCCGTCACTTGTACGTTTCAAGCAGATTGAAGGCGTCGATTTTACTGGTGACATTGTCTGTAACGGTTTTCTACGCTTTTCAAGAAATTTCTTGTCCTTGTCCTCTTCTGGGCTTAAATTTGCTTTCCTTTTCAATTTAGGAATGGTGAATTTTTTCATAGGTGATGAGAGTGTACAAGACAGGGGCCTGGGCTGATTTTCTGTAATACTTTTTTTACCTACTTCTTTAGGAGATTTATAATTTAGTTTAACTTGACCTTTAGAAGGTGTAACCCTCTTGTCAACACCACGCTCATGAGTACTCACTTTTCTCGATCCACCAAAATTCTTTGCAGATCCAGCCGGGACGTCAGACAAAGTTTTCACAGATTGTTTATCAACATTTGAATCATTGCATTGTTCATCATTATTTTTATCTGAATATTTTCTACTGTTTTTACATTTCGTTTGGTTAACACTTACATTTTCAGATTGTTTACTAACAGTTACATTAAGTTTTGATTTGACATTATCACCGTTCACCGACTTCCTACCTAATGTAGATCCTTTTTCAGGTTTCTTTTCACATCTAAATAAATTTTTATCCTTGGTCGATTTACAATCATTTTTCTTTTTCACTAATCTATTTTCAGTCAATGCCTTACCAAACAATGCACCAGCACTGTCAATATACATTTTCTTACTAGAATTTTTCTCATTTGAGACTGTTTTTTTACTATTTGCAGTTGTTAATAAACTTGTGTGGTTTGTGAAACTTGATTTCTTACGTGGACTTCTCCTTAGTCCCAGTCCAGTTACAGAAGGTTCTTTAGCTCCAAACAGCACTTGACTGTGTCCATCTAAAACTTTGTCTTCATTACTTGAGCCTGGTGATTTTTCATTCTCTAAGTCTTTTTCCTGGACATCAGAATCTTTTTTGTGTGTGGCACCGGATGCTTTTCTACTTTTAATTTCAGAATGTGCAACACGGGGCTTTTTTGTAACCTTTTCAGTAATATCGGACTGATTTGATTGGAGAGAATTATTTCTGGATCTGGTTGTGCTCATATGTCTATGCTCAACATCAACCTGATGCTGTTTCTTTTCTATAGAATGTGATGAAGTATTGGCACTTACATTACTCTGAAGAGATGCACTTGAAATCAGAGACACACTAATTGACTTGCTAACCGAATCTTTCTCATTGTCTACAGATCCAATCACACCAAGAGAATAGTTATACACAGTCTGAGAATGATTAGCACACCCTTTCTTTGGACTGATAAATACTGCAGCGGGTGAAGCCATCATATTTTTTGGTGAAATATTTTCTGTTGAGCCTCTCAGCAGATTACAATTAGTTGACTTAGTATTGCCATCTGATGTCAGAAACTCAGGTATTTCATCTACAATTAAATACGGATTAGGGGAAACCATAGGGGTACTACATACACTTCCTCCTGATTTATTCCGAGTTACACGGGTTTCATGTGTCACTTTGTTCGAGTTCCTATTAACAGACTTTGGAGTAGAAAGAATCTTACACGTCTGACTACGTAACTTATTGCCAGACTTGCATTCAGTTGGGACAGCTTTTTTTGCAATGCTTGGTATTTTAGTTGATTTTATACTGTTTTTTGCAGACACATTGGCTGGTAAATCATGATTGTAGGTTTCTAAAGAATCACTTTTTTCAACTAACGTTGTAACTGATGCCTCATTAATTCTGTCACCTGAATAACACAACACTTGACTGGGTTCATCTAACACTTCATTTCTATCCATCTCAGATAAACTTTTAGAATTACTAGTCTCTTGAATTTTACAGCTGGGATTCAAATCCATCTGAGTCTGTTGATTTGATTCATTTTTCTGAGTTTGTTTCACTGTCTTCAGGTTGTCAGTTAAATTGTCTTCATCTTCGCTATCATCAGAAGACGAACTAGAACCTGATGTGTATGATGAAGAACAAGTGGAACAATCACTAGAATGAGAACTGTAACTTGAACATGAACCAGAATCAGACTCTGACCCAGAACTGTAACAAGAGGACTCTGATAAAGGTTGACCAAACAGTTTCTCACAAACGGTATTTTCAGGATTTACACTTTGACTCAAATTATTGACGTTTGTTTTTACATTACAGGCATCGTCTTTTATATTCTGATTATTTTTAGAAATATCTTTTACAACCTTTCCTGCATCTTTTGATTTATGATCACTTTCAACTATTGCCACAGCAATTTCATTACATGTTTTATCTTCAGTATTCTTATTAACAATGTTAACTGGCTCAGTCACATCATTTTCAACTTCAGGTCTGGTATCTTCTAAACCATCTCCATCATTTTTTGAACTATCTTTATGACAATCCTGATTAACAGAAAATGTTTTTCTGTCAGTGAATTCTTTCTCAATGCAATTTAACAATTGTAAAAGCATATTAGATCTAGAACTTCCATTATCCGCATTCTCCATAGCAAGTTTTTCATTTAAAGCCACATGTTTTGATACAACATTTTTAGATTTCTTTTCTTCATTCATGATGGCCTTTTCATTCTCAACATCAGCAGAAGAGTTGACAGTTTCTAAATCTAAAACTTTATTTTTATTCCCATTCTGCTTAATTTTCACTGAGGTAGATTTCACACCCACATCATTTTCCCATACTGTTCGTGGAATGGATTCACCACAGCTAGCAACTTGAGATAAAGTATTTTCATGTTCAATGACAGCATCTAACGAAGTTAACTTTCTATTGATCATCCTTGGATTGGAATTTTTAACACAACTGTTTAAAGGCAATGTACTTTCTGACCTTTTAACAGACTTATCAACCAGAGTAGTAGAGGTAAGGTTGACGCTAGAAGTATCTGCGGTAGATTTAATCGCTGGCTTTTCTCCATCATTGTTTTCAAGATCAGATATGTAATCATCTCCATCAGAACCTGATGAACTAGTATAATCAGTGTTGTCAACAGATGAAGCAGAATTCTCATCACTTTCATCTGAAGAGGAATCTCCAGAGTATGTACTACATGAAACATCCGAATCAGAATCATCAGAGGATCGCCAAGACTCAGTTTTTTCTGAGACAATATTTGATCCGAAACTGCCTTCAGACTCATTTTCAGCAGTACCTTCTTCACCAAAATCTTCCTTTTCTATAGCTGGACCTTGCTCACAAATGTCATTAACACTAACCGAACTTGTTTGTAGATCTCTGATTGTTTCCAGCAAGTCTGGTTCATTCATTTCTGAACATTGTTTTTGCTGGACTTCAGTTTCATTTTTACTTATACTTGTTTCGTTGGTCCCTGATGTTGAACCATTTTTCTCCAGATTTCCAGTCTGAACACTTGGCACATTTAAAGGAGAATTTCCATTCATGGATGGTTTTATAGATGAGTCACTTATTTGGTGTGAGTTTGTAATCGTTGATTTAGTGAACGCACTTGATTGTATTGGAGTCTCAGAAAGATCAACATTATTACTACTTTTATTCAAAACACTAGAGCTAACTTCTTGTGCAACAGTTATAGTATTCTCAGACTTTTCATCATCACAAGTCAACATATTTTTATCACTTTTGAGGGGTAGAGATTTTTCATTTGACTGTTTCGGATGTAAATGCCTCATTTTTATTGAACAATTTTTTACATTGCATGATGACATTTTATCTACCTGGGAAGAATTCGACTTTGAAATGACTGACTTCTTTTTCTCATCAATGGTTTGAAAGAATTCCATTACACTTTTAGACATTTTTGATGAAGTACAAGAAGACACAGTTTCAGAAGTAACACCAGTAGAACTTGCTGAATCATCTAAATTAAGAGAAGATTCATCTGAACCACTCATACACTTCCTTGCATCAGTTTCATTTGGAAGAGCAATTATGTCTTGAGCTGAATGTGTTTTGCTAGAACTAGGAACATCTGAGTCGGGTGGATTTCTTAAAGAGTGTTCATTTGACAGTTTTGGATTGATTGTCTCCCTTTCTCTGCTGACATGTTCATCATTCTTATCTTCATTGTGCACAGATTGGACGTCACTAGTACTGTCTGCATTATTAGACTTAGCATTTGTAATATTGTCATTTTCTAAACATGTTTCATTATCTTTCCTGGGATTCTCCTCTCTGTTCATAGTAACATCAATTTTATCTGATTCTATCTTTTCATGATGACTGGTTTTAATCTTATTACCCTCATCAGTAAAACTTTCAGATATCGTTTCACTAATATTCACATTGTTTTCACTAGATACTCTCACAGTATCACCAAGTTCTTTTACACATCGACTAGGTACATTGGATTTTTCAAGTGTCTCAGAGGTACTAACAGATTTACTGAAAGAACAATGGACATTTTCTGAATTCGATGAAGATGGCACAGATTTTTTTTGTATGGAAGTTTTTAATTTGTTAAGAAATTCTAAGTCTTCATTCAAACACTTTTTAGGTTTATCGGCATCTTTATTAGTTTTTAATTTTATAACACTGGACTCGTCTTTTCTCTTACTAACTATTTCTTCCTTCATGCTATTTTTGTCACACATGGATTTCTTTTCTTTTGTCTCCTTATTTTCACCTGTGTCCCATATTTCACAAATTTCATTATTACTATATTCTAAAAAGTCTATTTCATAAGAAGAACTTGCGTCACAGATTTCTTCAGCGACAGTTATTGATTTCTTTATATTTTGATTATGGATTGCTTTAGTCTGATCTCTATTTGGCCTGCATGCATTTTGAGCAGAGTTTCCATTGTTAATACTTTCAGATTTCAATCGTTTTTGTCTTAATTTTTCCCTGAGGTCTAATACTTTTGGCTTGGTTGAAGATTCACTAGTTCCTTCACATTCAGTGACTACAGTTGCACATCTCCTGTTCCCTTTATCAGTACTATTATGCCTAACTCTTTCATTCATTCTTCTTTCATCTTCTGTTGTTCTTTTGTCTCCACTTTTAGCTCTATCTTTATCAGTCATTTTCCTTCTCTCATCAATTCTTTTATTTCTCTCCCTTTCAGTTGGTCGTCGCTCTGTCACTATTATTCCTGTATCTCCACTTTTATGTTTCTCTGAACGTTTTATAGATGATTTAATCTGCTTTGCTACAGATTCATGGCCACAGATTGTCTTGGTGTTGGATTCCACTGAATCATTTTCTTTGGAAATGACATTTTTTTTATTTACATCTACACTTCTTTCAATTGTCTTTTTCGAACTAATATCAACTGCTAAATTTTCTTCAGTGTCACGTCTTTTTATATGAGCATGCATGGAACTAGAATCATCACATTTTTCTCTAGAGTCAGTAGAATCAACGCCTTCAACCTCAGATTTATCATTCAACTTAGTTCTGTCAATTTTGTCAGAAACAACTATCCTATTTTTCTTCTCATTATCTGATGAAACATCGACTTCTATATCACTACAGTAGTGAGATTTTTCAGTTTTGTCAGATTTAAAAAGGCTTTTCGTATCAGCCTTTTGATAATTTTCTGCGACAGATTTACCATTTCTTCTTTCATCCTCTAATTTGCTGCTTCTAGTTGATCTGTGTGAACTATCAGACTTCTCACTTATCTTAGAGTCTTTCACATTATGAGACTTAACCTTTTCTTTTCTGTTGTCCACAGACCTCATAGTTTTAAGTTTACTATTGTCTCTAGAAACATTATCGCAATCTTTAGATGATCTTGAAGATTTCTCATTTATTTTATCACATTTTGCTAAACCACCTGAGTTTCTACTAATCTCCTCTGTTTTATTTCTCCCCTGATGGGGACTTCGACTGCCTGCTGTATCAGTATTTTCTATATTAGACAAAGATGACAATGTATTCTCTTGATAAGACTGGAATTTTGCATAACTGCTTCGCTTAAGTTTATTGTTTCCAGGACTTGACACACAAAGTGGGTTGAAGTCAGAGTCAATGGAAGAAAAACTTGAACTGCCTATAGGGGCACCCCCACGAGTAGCATTATTTCTTCTTCCACGAGGACTGGCAGACAATCTCATCCTGAAAATCAACAATAAATTGTTCACATATGTTTTCAGGCTAACAGTCACGATACAATTAATGTAATCTTAATATCTCACATATATTTATGCAGGTATATAATTATCATTATAAAATAAAGATGAATTATTGAACCTGAAGAAGATTCACCTTAATACATATAATGTTCACATTTAATTTGGATTAGTGTACAATTCAACAAGAGGGTTGTGAGGGGTGCCGATGTTTGTCTGTTCACCGCCTCAGAGAGATTTATCGACCTATCAAGTTTCATGATGCTACCCTCTTATAGTTTCTGAGTTGTGAGCAACATTAAAATTTTTGCAAGATGCAGACCCTGCAGTGATCACAACAGCTTGACTATTTCTTTGAAAACAGAGAAGCTAAAAAAACATAACTCTATGGTGCATTGGATAAAACAGCACAATCTAGCCAGCAAAACAGCAGAAGTGATACAATAAACACAGCCATCATGTTTATACTGCAATCTGAGAATGTGCAACAACTTCTAGCATCTCACCTAAGATTAGCTATTTCTTTGTCTTTCCTGCATATTTCTCCTTTAGTGGTCAATAAAAGACGAGCTATGTTACGTTTTGCTTCCAGATTTTCTTGCTCTGTTTTATCATATTTCATGTGCAATGATTTGTTCTCAGTTTCCAAATGTTCAAGTTTTGACATGAGGAGTTCACACTGTTTCTTCAACTGAAAAAATTAAGGACAGCATTGTCAAAACTCTAAAATGATTAAATCAGGGTTCTACATAACAACCGGCCATCGACTGATTATGTCGCTTAGATAGAATGGAGTGGGCCGGTTAGATATCTCAAAATTTTAAAAACATTGCTGAAAAAATACCTGGACCCACTAGCAGGCCTGTCAGTCTAGCTTTTAGGCCTGTTGTCCACTAAATTATTGATAACTCTAAGAATACAAGCCAACCAAGCATTGTATTCGTAAGAGACAAAGAAATTAAAGTTTTAAGGTAAAACTATTTTATCAACTCAACTATGGTGCATCTGTCTACCACCAATCCTTATGTATTATGCATAACGTCGTCGATAAGAAATATAGACTTACTTCATCATGGGAATCTGTTATTTGTTGTTGCTTTTCACCAATAGTCTCATCATAGAGATTGAAATCATCATCATAAATATCTTCATCAACACCAGTCTATACAAGATAATAATAAATCATGTTATACATGTGAAAAATACAATTATGTTATAAAATCATTGAAATGGTCATAAATATTGACTAAAGTAAACATTAAACATACATCATCAACATTGATCAGAAAATTATACTTCAGTGTACTGCCTCCAGACATTGATTAACGGCAATATTTTTGATAGTAACTTTGGGAAAACCTGGTTAAAAATACATAAATGTACTACATACTGCAATGTTTACACACTGCAATTCGATTTACCACATATGATATGAATCCATAACAATACAAAAATGTATTTATATATATTTATGTATCAGCTTGTCTTTAAAATTTGTATTTTTTATACCATTATCAACCACTCAGGATGAGGTAAATGCTTTTCAGAGAAAAGATAAAGAAATAGTTCATGCCTTATAAAAGCAGGGCTTACATTTGACCCTTAAAATGGTGTTTTGACTCTTGTAATAGTAAAATAAGGCTTCCGACCCCTGAGAATTTTTATCAAAGGGTCATAATTGTTATTTCAATATGAGCTAGAGCTGTCGCAGACTAATACTGCAATAGTACACTATACGGCTAAGTTCAAGGGGACATAACTCTGCAATGAGTGAATCGCTGGGCATGAAAATTGTGTCTTGCACATCTACACTTGATGGTGATAACATATTTCAAGTTTCATTGCAATAGCTTAAAAAAATGTCAGGGCCCTAGCTACACTTTAGCCTAGGGGACAGGGCATGGGGCCCTCAGGTAGGGGAATTTCGCGTCATTTTGAGGGAAAAGGGGAATTTCAGGGGATTTTTTCAACTGCCTTATAAACTTGCAATAAACATTTTAAGCTTAAAATAGCTGTATTTAAATATATTACAAACATTAATATACAATTAATCAAAGGTTAATAACTTAATATCAACCATTTAAGCAAACAAAAAAAATATTATTTTTTTTAGGGGAATTTTTATCAAAAATAGGGGAAAAAAGTATATTTTTGTTATTTTAGGAGGAAAACATCAAATGAGGGCCCTGAATGTGGAAGAAGTTCAGTGATTTTTTTCGCTATATTTACTGCCGAATATGGGCAGTTTCCCCTAGTAAAATTTACTTCATTTTCCCCCTAAAATGGCCAGAACTTTCCCCTAACAAGAAGTGTTTTCCACATGATCGTGTAAAAAGAAGAAAGATACAACAGTTTTATCACCAATTACAGTGTAGTAATATTTATATTTATGATTTAAACTACATGATCACATATTACATAAAAATGAATGTTATTATATATCCCATATTGAATTTTTTAGCTAAATTTCCCCTTTTGATGGGCATGGGTAGTGAGAAAATTTTGGAAAAAAATCACTGTAGTTCCCTACGCAAACTTTATGCAGACGGACCGCCACACCAACTACCTACCAACCGACTGAGTGACTCCAATATACCCCTCTTAAACTTCGTTTGCGGGGGTATAATGATAAGAAATTTTGCTGACTCTTTAAATTATTATCAGCCAATAGTCTTATTTGAAGTTGAGGTCTAATGAAAAGCCTCACCTTATAATTATTTTTAATTACATTTTTACAAGCCAAATAATTCAACATTATTTCATAGTGAAATATTAAAGTACTTTACCCCAGCATCATCAGAAAAGTTTTTGTCACTCGGTACACAAGTTGATGATGACTGATCTAATGATGTAGATGTACACATAGATGTGTCAGTCTCTGTCTGAGGTACAGCACTAGATTGGCTTACAAACATCACATCAATGTCCCCATAAAGATCAGTCACTAGAAATATTAAAAATATTCAAATGAATAACAAGAAATGCAGCAAAGCGACAAAACCAGGTTTTCAAGGCTTTACCTAATAATTTTACAACAGACTGTAAATTTAGCCCACACGAAAAGTATAAGTATGTCAATACAGCAAGGGCACTGCAGTTTTGACAAACTATGTCTATGAGATTTCTGGACCCGTGAAAACATATGTAAAAATGACAAAACAAAATGAATTTCAGTGACCAATGTATTTAAACTACTGTATTAAGAAACTATTTAACTATTATTAGTATTAGTGCCTTTTTTCCTTCTACAGTAGAGGTCAAAATTTAGTGACAGACAATTGCAAAAATCCTCATTTTTTCCCAATTTGGTAAAGCATTACCCAAATATACAATGCTGAATTTCCCAATACAATGAAATATGAATCTCCCTAAATCTATTTCTCACGCTCTATAAATAAAATTAACATTATTTAGCATTATTCATTGAAATGTTAATTATTTTTTAAAGTCATAAAAACTTACAATTTACAAAAAGTGTTAAAACTGATCACTGTAGAAAATATTCTTACTCAGTTGTCTAACCTCTCCTAAAATGAAAGGCTAAGGCTCCTTCCCAATTTTTGGAAAAAAGGACTTTAGTATCAGAAACAAAATCCTGGCTGCTTAGTAGGGCTGTGGCGAGTATCCGATTACTCGGGTATTCACAAACCAAATTGAAAAATTGAGTATGAATAATCGTCATCACTAAGATTTGTGGTTCGCAATCTTGTTTTTAAAAAAATTAAAAGTGTATTCTTTGTTCTTAAAAATCCTTTCCTCTTAATAAATATTGTCTCATCATGGACTACTTTGTTTGCCAAGATGTCCAGTCAGTTCTTTAAATAATGATGCTGGTAAATCAATTACTGGAAGGGAGTACATATAAATTTAAGCCAGAGAACAATTCATATTGATTTACTTCATTATTTCTAAATTTTTTTTAGCTGTCTTCAGGACTGGAATTCTGAAGTTTTAGATGGGTTACTTGATAACAAAAGATTCGTGATTCGATTTGTGGATCATGGATTGGATCGGATCGCCACTTACCCAACGATCCAGAGCCCAACTACTTAGTACTAGATTTGAAGGAGAGTATAGCTTAATTATAGATCAAAACTGTTACCATAAATATGATACCTGAACTGTTTAAATCATCCATTGTGAAGCTCACACTGTCATAGGGTCATTTATTGTGACTGAAAATGTCTTTAGATTCTTCCATACATTAACATCTACACAATCATACTGTAATCAAAAACAAAATTAAGATGACAAAAAAAATTAACCGATCTGCATCTATAAGACCAATTTTCTTGAGATACCGTCAAAGGATTTACTGAAACTTTACTTAAAAAATACTTTATCCAAAAAATGTTAACTTATGTGACAACGGTCGATCAGTGTTCCCACTCACTTCTAAATTTGGGGGTAAACTTACCCCCTGGGTTCAAAATCTGGGGGTAGTTAAAATATTTCAGGGGTATAAACTTTTTTGAAATTGGTTAAAATTACATAAAAAAAAAATTTACTTTGCCACAAGTGCCTCGCTGCTTGAGGCATCAGGACTACGAAGTCAAACTGAACTGTTTTACGTTAGTGACATAATTTCAGACGATGCATTAAACGTGTGCAGAAAAGGATAAACAAAGGTCAATACAGAATGGTTTTCCTTTATTTTGTACAAGTGTTTGACACATACTAAAGTTTGTCTGTCCAAGACCGACAGAAATAGCCATGGACCAATGACATCCGTGACCTGATCGGCCCGGGTGTCTGAAAGATTTTCCAAATAGGAAATTCCATTCTTTAAATAAATAGAAAATACAACGAATCAGCATAATTGCAGTTAACGTTTCACAGTAGTGGTGTTTTATATATGCCGGGTTCAGGACAGGAATTGTGTATCTATTTTTAGACATCACTCAAGACTGTGTTGCTTAAATCATTTTACCTATGATACTCGACGCGGGAATCAAGCAAACCAGTCCACTGTTTACTTGTTACAGCATTTAGCGATGGATTTTACTACGATAAAAAACAAAAACTGACACGAAAAGGGTTATGATCGGGAAAATGGAATTCTTACATTTTTACTTTGCCATGTTTATATATGGGTCATTGATTTTCGGAAAATCCCATGCAATTGTTTACACTTCTACATCATTCCATAGTGATTTGTACCCCAAATTTTAGTATGTGCGATCTTGCAGCAGATAAAATTTTCTCATGTGTTAGCTGATTTAATCACGTGATTTCTACATAATATTTTACGTGAGTGGGAACACTGTTGATGTGGCCGTCCTCCGTAATTTAAGGTGGCAAGTGGATCTGACCAGGTTATGGGTGACCAATTTTGCATTGTCACCCAGACTTATCGTCACTGTGACAGTTGACAACTAGAAAACCCACCTTGCGTGTAATGTACCACAGTTAGAAGTTAGAGAACTCCATCCTAACAATGAGTCTGACAGTCACATTATATGAATTCCTACCAAGACCACGTCAAGTGAACAGGGCTTTTCCTAAGTAACTGCCTAACAATCAGGGAATTCACATAAGTTAACATTGTTTGTATAAGTAATAATCATTCAGTAAATCCTTTGTCGGTATCTCACGAAAATCGGTGACATTTTGGCGCCAAGGCCCAAACATTTCTCGATAGATGGCATTTATGCAACAGTAGATGGTGCTTACTTTTAGCGTTGTTTACAAGGGCACAAAAATGAAAATTGTACATTAATTACCCGAATCACAGCTTCATTTGCCAAGACTTCACAACATTTCGCTGTTATGTGCAATAATGTTCAACATCCATCTGATCAACTTCTGAAATCCGCCATTTGCGTGCATTTGTTCACTGAACAAATTCTCGCATGTGACCAACGGTGATTGGAATTATTAAATGCCAAGACTATCAAAAATGGCTTCAAATAAATATATGATCCTTAAATAAAGTAAAATCTCAGATGAAAAGATATGAAGAATTTGACACAAAAAATACTTTTTTCAATTTTCTTAAGAAATTGATTGATTAAATTTAACACGAATTTGTACGGAAATTGAATCGATCAGGGCTTCAGAAATTTATTTGTGTCTGGCCTATCAAGCGGTGTCGGATTAAAGATCTTCTCGGAAAAATGCTCTCTTTAACATTGAAAGAGGTTTGTTTTGTAGATTGCTGATTAGAAGTGTCGTTTAAACCACATTTTATTCTATAAGCTTACAAAAATACTCTTTATATTTGTATCTGATGGGTTGCCAATGGAATGCAAATGCAATATATATTCGCGAGGAAGCAGTCAAACCGGCCCCAAGTCAAACCGGCCCAAAATAGTCAAACCGGCCCCATTGAAAATAGCCTTACCGGCCTCACATTAATTCTTTTTTGGTCAAATCGGCCCCACTTTTATATTGGATTTTAGCTATGTTTAATCTTCATTATGGCTGAAAACAATAAGGGGCTTTTGCAGTATCGTAAATAATGTTCATGATCGATGCTTAACGCATTTATTTTGGTCAAATCTGCCCCAAACTTTTTAAAATATATGGTTTGGTCAAACTGGCCACATGTTTTATTCTGTTCATTGGTTATAATGCATTCGCAATATGTATGTCTAGTCGTATCGTGAAAATGTGTATCTATTCACTGTGTAAACACTTCTTCAAGTTCAATATGTCAAGGACTAATTAATGTATACGTCAATCAGACAGAACATTTGATAATATTTACCTTCTGAAATAAGCTTGTGAAAAATTGAAAGAAGATTCCTGCATTTCTTTTCCAATATGTTGGCGGCCGTTGTATGTTTAACAGTATGTTGGGGATCTTTGACAGTGAGGTATTTTTGAATGAGGAGTTATCAATCTTGAACGATTGCACTACAGTTTTGCATTTTGATGCAGACCATCTGTATAACTTATAAGTAAAGCTTGCTGAACTAGATTTTTTCAGTCACACATTTTTAATGCTAATTAATACAAATAATTCATTAGGCACTTGAATAAACGATGACTGAAAGTTTATAAATATAACAAACATACATGTACCATATACGAAAGATTCAAGCCAATCAAGGTAACATAGTCATAGGGTGTGTAGACTAGTATTATATATAATATTTATTTATTTTAGGCCCTCCAGCAGGTCAAACAGGGAAAAATAGCAGCAAGTGAACTTTGTGAAAAATGTATACAGAGGCAATCAATGGTGAAAGAATTAAATGCCTTCACCACAGAAACACCAGATGTTGCTGGAAGACAGATTGAACAGTTAAAACATAGTAACACTCAAGAACAGTTTTTTGTATTTATTGTCTGACCTTGTCACCTATTCATAGCATTTCAGCAAAATACATGTATAAATGACTTGTCTGTATCAAATCCAAACTTGATTGTACTTGACTTTAATAGTTTTAATGGTTTTGATTCACCAGTCCACTATATAAATTCTTCGAGTTTTATCTATATAATTGACATCTCTTTTGTATATACATCACATGTATATCACCCAGTACAAACTACAATAAATGCTTTCCTACTATGAATTCTAAACTTTGTACTTTTTATTAATACGCCAGTGTTAATTTTTCTAAAATCTTGTGTTAAATTGAAATGTCACATCGAATGAAGTCAAATTTGTAAACTTACATAATTATATTGTTTGTTTTTCACCTCACTAGAATCAACTCCCTGGAATGGAATACCCATGGCTGTGAAAGACAATTTCTGTACAAATGGTGTGAGAACAACTTGTGCATCTGGAATGTTAAAGAATTACATTCCACCTTACAGTGCTACAGTTGTACAAAGATTGTATAGACATGGTGGAATTCTGATTGGAAAAACCAATATGGACGAATATGCAATGGGGTATTAATCAGTTTTGAAAAATAGAGTCAAACACTTCTATTGAAAATATATGATATTATGTTTGGTTTAATGCTGTTTTTTCACTGATATTTCAGTGATATAGAGCGAGCAGTTCACCTTTTGAACCAGTTTTTCTGGACTGTGCTCTAACCAGTACTAACTTACCCTTCTACAAGACATGCCTCCGTGGTGGAATGGTTAAGGTCCCTGACTTCAAATCACTGTAAACTCTCACTGATAGAGGGTCGTGGGTTTGAGCTCTGTCTCTTTATGTGAGAAAGTAGGCAGTTGCTTATGGAGGATGGGAGTCTAGTGCTGGTTCTTCCCAAGAACGATGCTTATGTGAACTATGATAACTCTGACTGTTGAAAAGGGGCGTAAAACCTGATATAAACAAACAAACAAACAAAACCTTCCTACATTAACAAGGAGCTGGCAACATCTCCACATATGGAAGAAAATCAACATATTGTCAAATTTTCATAGAAGGGTATAACCTGCTCTGACTGATTCAAACCCAGATCTGTGGGTTACGAGTCCAGCGCAATAACCACTGGTCCACAGCCTTGTCATATTATGTAAGATATTTCACATTGCACTGATAAGTCAACCTCTGTCAGGGAATTGTATGAAGCTGGCAGATCAAAATATTTTGGTTGATTTTATATACCAAAATAATTATATGTATACTGTATAATTTGTGTAATTTTTTTTATATTTATTATATTAAAGTAGTTTTCTAACCTTACGCACAACTTTTCTTCTATGTATAAATTCAATGCACCTTAGTTGTAGACTCATATGCAGTTAATTGATTTTTAAATTTTGTTGATTATTCATGATTACATGTACATGTATTTTATTAGTTACTGTATATTTCAAAATCCGTTTTAGCTGGATTTTATTTTGATCAGTTTTTTTTTCTTGTAAACAATTGCTAAATCTGCTCTCATTTAGTAAAGGAAAGGCAAAAAATGATAACACCAAATGTATTTTAGTTGTGGATCAGTTGACAGCATTCATGGCCCAGTACGGAATCCATGGAAATACAAATACAAGAAGAATAAAGAAAATAACTGTGAAAATATCTCGGCATCCTCCTCCGCAGAGCCGGACAACATTAGACTGGGTACCAGAGGAACTCACACATCTGCTTCTCATCATGATGTCATAAATGAACATGATTCTGATTGGTTCATTGCTGGAGGAAGTTCTGGTGGTAGTGCTGTTGCTGTGGCGACTGGTTCCTGCTTTGGGTAAATATAAAGTAGAAATTTCTGTGTTATGAAAGAAAACTGGGAATTTAACGCTTGTTGTTGGAATGAAGTTTTACCTGATCTAGGTATTTCTGCTAGTGACTCATTTTCTAGAATATGAATGTAATGTTTTTAACTGTTGATAAATATATATTGTATTTTTTTTTGTAGTGCGTTGGGATCAGACACTGGTGGGTCTACACGTAACCCTGCCTCGTACTGTGGTGTGATAGGTTTGAAACCTACATATGGATTGGTGTCAAGATATGGTCTCATACCTCTAGTCAATTCTCTAGATGTTCCAGGAATTCTCGCTAAATCTGTTGATGATGCCAACATAATACTAAGTAAAACAACAATTTTTACCTTACCATTTATGATATACATTTTATAGACTGTATTTCTATTTAACTTACTTGATTAAAACAATATTTGAATAATTGTAGTGTCAGCCAGTTACATGCAAAAAGCCTGTTTATGTTTTAAGTGGATTTATGATGAAAACTTGGTGTTTGTACACATAACCCTGGACCAGAAAGTCTGTAATCAGTATATTATACATTTTGACAGAATGATCTCACATAACAGTCAAGGTATATGTAACAATATGCAGAATTAAACATCCTTACCTGTGACATTTTTTATTCACCTTTCCTTACATCATTGTTTGTTAAGACTTCATGATATAAGTACATAGAAAATCTTCATGTTTTATAGAATGTTTTGTTTAATGAATATTTAAATTTCAGACAGTATTGCTGGTCATGATATAAATGATTCTACAACAGTAAGTGACAACTTTGTACCACACAATCTCTGTGACCAAACATCTGTAAAAGGGCTGAAAATAGGAATACCAAAGGTATAACTTTACCGTAACTTACAAGTATTATATTTGTTATGCCCCCTTTCGAACGCTTTGCACATGTTGGTTGGTCAGTCTGTGACCAAAACTTTTCCAACGGATAACTAAAGAAATATTTGGCCTAAGCTTTTTAGATTTGGTTTGAAGGTTGGTCATCACATGTAGATGACCCCATTGATTTTGAGGTCAGAATGTCAAAGGTCACGGTGACCTTCAGCACAAAAACTTTGTTGACCCGCCCCTGTGGTCGAGTGGTTAAGGTGGTTAAGACTTCAGATCACTGTAATCAATGTAGATGATCCCTATTGATTTTTAGTTCAATAGATCAAAGGTTATGGTCTTACTATCCAGTTGGCCTTTAGTGGGCATCCATGTTTCACAAACACTTACTGTTTAAAAAAGTTTAAATTTTATTCTATGATATCCCCTAGAACTGATTCCATTAAACTGTTTCCCATACGATGGTTGAGATAATTATCTTTATACCCCTTAAATAGCTGGCAATATTAACATAAACTATGGGAATGGTGCTAATTATAACTATAAAAAGGTAAAGGTTTCGTTTATTACAGTGTCACCCCTATTGAAAGGGCCAGCCAAGTTGGCTTATGGTCTTGTTTATTACAGTGTCATCCCTATTGAAAGGGCCAGCCAAGTTGGCTTATGAGACACCTATCTTATGTTCACACAGTACCTCCCAAATCCCTTCTCCTTTTGCCGAGTGCCTGACTGAGATGGGTTTACGGTAGCCATTATTTAGTTAGCTCGGGGCTCACCAACCGAATGCTTCAGTTCTAACTCAGTCTCCACTGGGATTCAAACCTTCGATAGTTTTATTGTGATCCATTTGTTTATAAATTTAATTACCAACAAATACGGTAATGTTTGGAGAATATATACACAAAAAAATTACTGGGCAAACCATCAGAGTAAATATGTTTTAAAACTTGCTGTTATGACGTGTAGTTCATAATGAAGAGTGTTGTGACTTTAGAAAATAAAATGTTGTGTTTTTTTAGGAGTATTATGTGGAAGGTTTGGATGAAGAGGTTAGACAGACATGGGGTGATATTGCAGATCTTCTTGAAACTGCTGGAGCACAAGTCAGTCAAGTGAGTTTACCTCACACACAGTATTCTATCAACACATATAGTATACTATGTGCCTGTGAGGTGGCTTCAAATATGGCCAGATATGATGGTATTGAATTTGGTAAGTGTTGGGTATAAGAATATTATTTTCATTTTGTCTGTCAATTTAACTGTTTATTTTTGGTCTGTGTTATATTTGAATATTTGTCAGGGTGCTTACTAAACATCACAAGTTGAGGGTCAATAGTGAGATTAAGTTGATACTAACAAACTTCCATTACTAATGTTGTAGTAAATTTCACCATTTGGTACAAATTCTTAAAAGTCAAAAACTTTAATTTACTCATTTCAAGAGTGAAAATGCTATTTAAGCGTCTAATGAGATCCCTGTTTGTTGCTTGAATATCAGTTTAGTGAATATGGCCTTTTAATGTTTTATGTGTTGTCATTGTTTATATTTAATGTTTATTTAATGTGATAAGCTAGAAAATTGAATTTAATATACATGTTTAGAAGAGCGGAAAAGAATTTCCATTCCTGTCCTGAAACCGTGGATTCAATAAAATTGTGATATGGTGAATGATGTGAGTTTGGTTTTCGGCTAGAATTATTTGATGATAATTTCAGGTCATCGTGCCGACAATGATGAATCTACTGAGTCACTTTATGCTCAAAGTAGACATGAAGGATTCAATGACGTTGTTAGAGGAAGAATCTTTGCCGGAAATTATTTTCTTTTACGACAGTAAGAACAAAATGTTTTATGATTCAATGTCCTAGAAGTTCTGAGTGTCTTCTCATAATGTTTATACATCCTGCACAAAAATCATTGATGCTGTTAGTGACTCATTTATTTAGGTTGGTAGTTAATGATAATATATATTGTTTGTGATAATAAATGCGTAATTAAGCTAAGTCATGACTGAATTCATATTTCTACTGTTAATTAGGTTGATTAACGGCCTGGTGTAAAACACATCCCACCCTTTTTTCCTGGGATTTTCTGCAGACATCTTTGACCATCAATCACCCCAACACATCCTATCTTTACTAGATGTTATCGCAGATATGCCTTTATTATTTCAGAAATTATGAAAAATATTTCAAGAAAGCACTAAGAGTACGTCGACTTATACATGATGACTTTAAACATGTCTATAATTCTGGTATTGATTTTTTACTGACACCAACCACCCTGTCAGTTGCTCCAGCATACAGCTGGTTCTCGCAAGCTGATAACAGAACTCGTACAACGGAACAAGATGTATTTACCCAACCGATAAATATGGCAGGTAAGTTGTAAATGCATATTTTTGTTAATCATTTGGTCAATAATTGATCGTTTGTACAAATATATCAAATATGAAACTTGTGGTCTTTGTATAGTTGGGATATTTCTGTTTATGATGATTATAGACATTTTTCTCTTGATGGAGGTAAAATCTGTCTACAGAATCAACAATAGTTTAACACTTGCATTAAAGACCAAACGTAATCCTAATTTGTTTCTCGTGTAGAGATCAATCTGTTCATGTAAGGTCAAGGTCAATGAAAGAATCTCTTCCTTCACAAGACTTTTGTTACTCAGTAATGATACAGAGTTTTCTATAAGTTTGTGACCAACAGACCCAAAAGCTAGACTAACAAGCCTGCTAGGTGTCCGGGCGTTTTTCTAGCATTGTTTGAAACTCCGAAACGGCCAAAACTTGTTTCTAAGTGGCTAAATGGGCTGGCGGCCCTGTTTTAAGAGTTATTTTGATCCATTTTTTTATCCATTTTTTGTATGTTAGAAATAGTTGAATGTACATATAAAAGCATGTCAGTCCATTAAGAATGTGTCTTGTCTTTTATATGTACATTGTACATGTATGTCAACATAAAAAGTAACATGTCTGTGTTTTATGCATTATTTAATTTTTATATTTTATATCATCATCAGGTGTACCTGCTGTCTCGATTCCTGTAAGATTATCCCATGATGGACTTCCTATCAGTCTACAAGTGATTGGACAGAAATTTCAAGATCATCAAATGCTAAACCTGGCCAAATTTATTGAACAGGAAATGAATTTTAAACAATTAAATCTGGATTATCTTCATAAATCTTAATGCAGTTTTATATACTAGTACAGTAGTGCTTTTATTGTTTTGTTTTCATGTAATAAATATTGATTTACAGTCAATTTGTTTATTTTATTGTATTGATTGTTTTGAAAATCATTTTAAAGCATGAATGAAACATCCTAATTTATACACCTGGTTAAAACAGTACAGTACAACCTCTCCAGAGTGGCCCTCTCTTGAGCAACAACCTCCCTTCAACAACAGCATGATTTTTCTCACTGCATAATTTAAGGATTAATTTAACCTCTCTAGAGCAACAACCTCTCAACAACAACATAATTGCTTTGCATGTTGCTTGAGAGGGTCTGTACTGTAATACATCACGCACAAGTCCTTGTACAGCATCTGTGTTGTTGTTTTTATGTGAAAAACTAATTCTGAGCCTTAGCACAGTGTTGCTAGTGATGGAGATACAGGACACAATATATAGTTCAAACATCGACAATATTTACCTCCCTTGGCAGCCATCTTGTATGGCAAAATTGACTATCTTTCATAGAAGATATTTATATTTTTGTTTTGATAATTCTCAATATAGGATATTCATATGTGACAACTACAATTTCTTTACCTGACGTGCTTATGGTTTTTACAACTTCATGATTAAGTTATCTTTTATAAACTACTTTTCTGATTTTTTTTTCTATTAAGCACATAAGAAATTTGCCATACAAGATGGCCACCCAAGGTAGGTAAATATTGTAGATGTGGGAACTATGTATTAGTTCACAGGTACTGATTAGCGAACAAACATTTCTAAAGATAAGAAAGTACATTTTTACAAACGAAGATATTATAACATATTGAGTACACTGTGACAAGTTTGAGTCAATACTTGTATTAAAGTCCCATATTAGCTTTTTGCGATAAAAATATATGCAAAAAAAAATTGCTAAGGATAATTATTACCGACGAAACAAGCCCCTTTTCTTCTAAAAACACTTATTTGGCTGTGAATTTTGCTTTTGTAAACTTGAAATATAGAACTCGTGACGTCACTTCATGCGTGTGCATAATATGACTGCGGGAAAACACAGCTGTTCTATAGATAGTATTTATTTCAATGATATTGAAAAAAATACGATAGTGGTTTTGGAAACATTTTTTCTTGCTATAAAGTACGCACGTGAGGAAAACACACCGGATTCCTCTGTTATAGAACAAACAGAAACTATTACGGCCGATAAATTTATATGATTATGGGACCTTAATGTATTTGTATATCATTTGGACAAATCCGGCACTGAGTATCTGCAATGCCGTAATTTCAAAGTTGCAGTCCCAGGACTCCATTGAATGGCGAATAAAACTGCAGTGACAAGTTGATTCGCCTTACTGAGAAAAAAATCGCAAAAAGTACTTAGCATTATGCTGTGCAATTCATGGAAGGAATACCTCTCCATTCGGTAAAGGATCTTGAATACTGACGTATTTACACATATCTGACCAACTGTACTTTTTTGGCATCATTCCTAATCATTACAGTTTATTAAAGTAACAAATTTATTAGTACTAATATCACAATAAGTTCATTCTTTAGAGTAACAAATTGACAAGAATAAATAGTACATGCCGCGGTCATTGCCCAGTGGTATGTACGCTGGATTTGTAACAAGCGTTCCTCATTCGTGTCCAGGTTGCAGAATGTCATACCCTTGTGTGGAAATTTGACAGAAATGTCGATTTTCCTACTCACGTGGAGAACTTGCCAGCTCCCGGTAAGATGGTAAGTTAGTATACTGGTTACAACACAGTCCAGGCAAACTAATATGAAGAAAAAAATGGCGAGGAAAACAATCAGGTTTTATCAGCGAAATTAAAAATCTAATATTTTAATTTTTAGTACCATCTTATCAGATTATTGCCTGTCTGCCTTTCAAGCCGTTTACAAAAAGCATAAACAATTTACCATGTCCCATAAAATGTTCGATATATAATACATTTTATACACAGGGTGCCTCAGCAAAACTATCACAACATTCTATTATAGGAAATCTTGTACAATGCTAGCATTATGTGGGGAAATATTCTAAAAGAATGCTTATCTGTTGGCGGCAAAAACATTCGATGTTTTTTTGTTCTAAAATGGCATGTCCTTAACTGTTTAAAAAGCAAAGTATTGTCTACAAAAAGGGTGCACGTTTACATAACTTCAAATGTAAATACTGACGTATGAAAAAAACTTATAATAAAAAATAAAAATATTTGTTGACTTAAGTTCGAAGAGTATGTTTACTGACTGATTGGCTGATTTTAAATCGTGTATCAAAATGCTGTGGTCATTGTTTCCTGGAAACTGGCATGTTTCAGTAAAACAACAGACATTATAGAGATATCGACTTCTGTCGCTTGTAAGTAGGACCCAGTTTATTACCAGTTTGATATTAACATATTTACAGTATATACAAGATTTCGTAAAATGACTGTCAAAAATCACGTGACATTTCTGGTTAGTTTAGTTATGGTCAGTTTGACAGAGTGTAGCATTGAAGCAGCGGAATATGATTTATTATCTGAGTGGAGTGATAAAACGTGTCCAGAACGTGATCTACTTTTCTCTGAGACTACAAGGTGCGTCTTAGAATGTCTGAATCTCTGCACGAGATCTGCTGACTGCACGAGTGTGTTTTACAACACAGAGTCCTTAACATGTGCCGGTTGCTTGTTTCAATCTAGCAATCTAGGTTTACTCAATGACGAACCAGGGATGATTTGTTACACAAAACGTACGTATCTGATTAGCCATAACTTAATATTTATTGTAGAATATATCAGAAACTTGGTAATAAAGGAATTTTTTCCAGGTCCTCCGTAATAAGAATATGTTGTATTTTTATCATCTCGTCTTCTGGTAATTATTTTCACCACGATATAATTTAAAAGAAATTATTGAACTCTGTACATATTACTAGCAGCTATACAATACGGTACTGTCACAGCGAACCAAATATGAATAAAACTGTTATTAATTTTAAGTGTCTGTTCTAGATTTGAACAGAGCTACTAATGTGCCATGCGGACTGCCACCAACAGTGAACAACATCGTATACAGACATTACGTACTTGCAGCTCCTAGTGGATACCAGATGGCATTCAGCTGTGAACCGTGTACCTACTTTGTGACGCCTGGAGAAGACAGAAGGATAAAGTGTCTGGCTAACGGCATTTGGACAACACCTGTTTGCGTGAACGGTATAATTATTATGTCAAAGAACTATTCCAAAACCTCAGACAATCTAAGACTGTGGTATTTCTTATTTAGATTAAAATAAAACACGTTACCACGTGACAAATATAATCAATATCAAACACATTATAATGTCTGAAATGACAACTTAGTAAAACAATCTATCATACAAACTTGAAGAATTTTGTAAAATGGTTATGTTGCACTTTTATTTTTCAGCCGTTGACTCGGGTTACTTCGCTAGTGAGTATTGTTTGTTTTAAACTGTAGAATTTTAAAAATAATATGTGCAATTATCTTATATTTTAGAAATGTCCCACTCGTAAAAATATACCGAAGTTAAAAATAATACTTGCCTCGGTAGATTAATGAATATCTATCTCCAGTTATATCACTTTAATTCTAACATGCTCTCAGATTGTCACAACAAGTTTTTATGTATTATTTTATCTTCAGACGGAAGCCCGGTTACACCTGATGCAAAAGGTAATTATATTTATATAATACATTTCTGTCTTGATTATACAAAAGAAAAACAATCACTTTATGTTGCATCTTCTGACGGATTAGTTGCTGAAACAATTAATTAATTAATTAATTAATTAATTAGTTAATTAATTAATTCATTCATTCATTCATCATATGTTTCCTATTTGTAAATTTCATTAATAGCTCTTATGTTTGGAGGTTAAATTGTTGCAAAATATGGAGATACTGATTTACACTGATTGCTTCTTTTATAAGAAATGTTGAGTCAATTGACAGCGTTACACAACAAATATACAAATGTACATACATAAGAAACCTAACTAGTGCGAATTCCAATACATGTATATATATAATAAATACTAGTACAACATTTCTAATTGGGCGTTACTAAAAATTATTATATACCTCACTCCCGTTTCAAATGTAAAGTCGCCGATTGACCTGAGCGGGCAATAATTTTAATAACACCCAGTAATATCACATGCGCAGACACAATGCGCAAACAGGAGTAGGATATGAATTTTTTCCCAATTATTTGCGAATTGTGTCTGCGCATGTAATACTACATGGCGTTTCAAAATTATGGGGGGGGGGGGGGGTGATACTACATATAACTACACGTGCGAAAAATACTGGTATAGATATAAACTCGAACAACGACACATTTGTATTATCAAATCATTACAGGATGTGTGTCTACATATGGTGAGGCAAGCTGCGGTAATTCTGTGGACAACGGTTACTTGGTTGGCGGAGGAATAGGAACTTGTTTTTGTGATGATGTATGTTGTCGCCATGGTGATTGTTGTTATGATTCAAATTGTTGATTATTGTCATTAATATACATTGTACATGTGCATTAATTTTGTGTGTAGAACCCATTGAAGACCTAGAAGAATGTACTTGGCTTGATGGTTCTATCGCCATCACTTACTGAAATAAAATAAACATTCTTTATTAATAAGCTTTTACTTGAATTTTTTCTATGACATTGTTAAACGAATCTGTAATATTAATGTGTGCTTATAAATACATAACGTCAGCACCATCGCAGAAATTCACTGAAAGAGCAACAAAGTAAACAAAAGCACGGACAGTCTGTTCAATACACACCGTTCTTACTTTATATATATTCCGGCTTCAACAAAGACGAAATGTAGTCTAAAGACCATGCAAACCATTTGTGGATTTTACTCAAGCTGACAATAAATCTACAGGCAGTGTAATGATTTCTGATTGTTTTTTTTTGTCTTAACTTGAGGCCGTTGCCGCCAAATCAGGAAGTCAGGAAGACATGCTGGTCCTAGTATGAATTATGTCACTTAAAATATTTGTATTTCTACTTCTGTATTCCAACTACACATGTATAAAGACTGATACTATATAAGGAAAGTTTGAGATAAAACTACATTACATGTATATTATTGTGAAAACATATTAGTACATTTTTTGTATATAGCACTCAGGAAATGACGTTGATACTATTGTTCTAATTAACACAGTGAGAAGAGGGCCTATAGAGTTTATACTTTAAATGTAATATCTCTGTAGAAGGTATGGATGAAACTGCTAGCATTGATCGAGATCAATAGAACGATATAATTATACAGTGCCATATCTCCATAGCAGTACCCTTTGGGAGAAGCAAAAGTATGTTGTTGCTAAGAGGTTTTTGCTCTACAGAGGTAAAATTAATAGTTAAATCGTGGAGTGGGAAAAATCATACTTTTGTTAAAGCCCCGGCCATCAGCATTTTGGATGTTAAATTTAAAGTAGGTCTTATTTTACCTTGAAAGATTTCTTATCAGTGAAATTGACTTTTACTTGCAGTAAAAACATTCCAAAATTTGTTTTTTGATAAAAAAAACTACATATAGAAATATATTCAATGATATTGCAAAAAAAAGAAAAAAACGTCTGACAACATTTCTACGAGATGTGGCTAAAGAAAGGCATTGTGTAAATATGTTTTAGAGCAAATAAAAGGTATTTCTTATACATTTTGTATTTTACTATAATTACATCTGTTGTTCTGTATTACTAAATTTAAAAAGCTAATGGGTCTTTAAGGGGATATTGTTGCTCAAAAGAGGGCTGCTCTGGAGGGGTTGTACTAAATGTACATGAACTTTTTACACTTATTCTACAACGAAACATTGTGAGAGTGTCACAATTAGGTGAAGATAATCTAATTAAATCAACAACAACAATTAAATAATGTTTCGATGATTTGTTGAAGCTATTAAGTCCTCCATCCTAATTATATGGGTGAAGAAGTTGGCGGTTACATGCGGGGAACAAGGTCAGTACTGGTGTGGAATCAAGGAAAACCCATAAGTTTAATTGTCTGTCTGTTTATAATGTAATTTAATGTTACTATATGAAACCAAACGATTGAAATGACGTCGAAACTCGACGTCAAAACGGTCATTTTTACGGTATCTATAGTGCCTCTCTGAAAATACCTACAGCTCTATTAATTCATGTACCTGCAGATATTTAACGAAATAAAAAAATTCAAAACGGAGAATAAAATAACCTACATGTTGGTATAAATTTCATGTTCATAACTTAATTATAAGTGCAAGAAAAACGATTTTAAATGTTTTTTCTTGACACTTCCAAACTTAAATTATTATTTTTTAAATCTGCTCGAGGGAGTTTATTTTCGTATTTTTGTCTGGAATAAAATTGGAAGTGTCTTCCCTTATTACAAACAAACTTCACAATCAGTACACTCGCAAATAGTGAATCTGTTAGCATGCCAGAAAACCCACTTAAAGAGAAAAACATAAAAAATACACCATTTATCACATCCCGTTTTTAAAAAGTCGATACTTCAACAATTTTGTGTGTGTTTTGAATCAGAATATTTGCAAAAGGGTAAAGAACCATTACTAGTATAATGCAGACATTCAAGTGGAATTTATTATCAACCGTTCAAATTTCTAATGGTGTTCACAAACATCTTTTTATGTACATATAAATTCGATCAAATATAGATTTTTGGTACATCTTGAACGAATTATGTTTGTCACTCTTTTGTTTCACATAAAAGCATCCGGCAGTTGGACAATCCAGAGTTAAAGCCACGTCGCTGTATTGTACAGTAAATACTCGTGTATTGATATTTATTTGAGAATTTTACGTATTAAAATAGGCAACATGCAGACTGAGTGGCGTTAACTGGGTTCAGTCGATTCTAGGATTGCAGGATTCGTATCTCATATTTTTAGCGACACCAAGAACGATGGCATTCGGTGACGTGATGGTAGAGTTTGTTTTCCTAATGATCATCGCAGGTGTAGTCACTGAATGTACCGTCTTAGAAGCGGACTATCAATACATCAAATACTGGAAAGGTAAAGTTTGTCAATCGAATGATCTTCTTTTCTCTGAAAGAGCCAGGACTATAACTGAATGTTTGAATTACTGCACAAGATCTTCTCATTGCACGAGTATTTTCTACAAGAAGATAGAGTCAGCTTGTTTTGGCTGTATGTTTCATACGAATGATCCACATGAATTGAGCGATACATCTGGTACAGTGTTTTATACCAAACGTAAGTGTTTTATTTCCGCACATTGAGTTTTTAAAATGTACTTTAGATCAGATTAATTAGCTATGTAATATAAATATTAATAACCAATTCAACAGGCAAGGGAATTCTAGGAGTGATCGGTGGACGAGTGTTAGCGCGCTGGACTACTAGACAAAAGTCATGGGTTCGATTCTCGACGCCGCTTTTCCGGAATTTCTCAGGGAAACGTATCCAGTGTCCCAATCCCAACTAGCGAGTCCAGTACTGTGTTAAGATAGCCACAGGAATATGGGCGAGGTGTGTATGGGTGCTTTTACACTGGGCTCGATACAAAACCAAAAAAACTATTCGAAAAGAGTAGGGACATAAATGCCCGGTTCTCCTGTATCTTATAAAAAATCATACTCGCAATACTCATTATCTTAGATCATCTGAAAATAACCAAACTCTTTATGTTCCTAAACCAAGAATTGAATTTACAAGAAAATCCTTCAGATACTCAGGGCCAAAAATATGGAATTCATTTCCCATAGAGGTACAGAATGCACAAAATCTAAACACATTTAAACAAAAATATACTGGATGGTGGAAATCATTTCATTAATACAAAATGTGTATATTGTTTCTTGTTTTCTTCATACTCAAATGCTTATATTGTTTTTTATTTTCTCTGTTTGTTGTGTTTCATGTAATGTATGTATATATTTGTCAATCAAGAGGCTCACGGAAGATTGGGTATTGCCTAACTGTGTTGCCTCTATAAATAAAGTCTTTATTATTATTATTATTATCTTATCTCCCCTCTCTGTGGGCGGCTATGAAATGACCACAGCTGTGGGACATACAGTTACTTTAAGACAATGATATTAATATACACTGAGCTGACATTCATGTTGACTATTTAGATCAAATATGATACGTATAAAAATGTACATGTGTGTTATAAATTCTGATCAGGATTGTACGAGGCCTCAACCATACCATGTGGACATCCACAGCCAAAAGAACATGTCAATTATAGACATTATTTCCTGAGAGAACCCAGTGGGTATCAGACGACATACAAGTGTATTCCGTGTACATTTTTCATACCACATGGAACGACAAGCTATAATAAACTATATTGTCAGGATGATGGTACCTGGACAATACCCATGTGTGTGTCTGGTGAGCGCTTATTTGACTTTTTCGAAGTTATGTAATCACATGACACTATTTACTTCTTAAGTGTGATATGATAATATTAATAAGAATCCGGTAAAAGTTTGCCGCAAAATCAATTGTTAAAAATAATTCTGATCGTTACAACACGCATTCTTGTTAACCATAGAAAATCAGAACTTTACACTCAGTAAAAGTTGTAGACATTACATAAGGAAATCTGCCATCGCCTTGCGCTTTTGACTTAAGATACATTTAAGACAAGAAATAAGTTATAAAGAAGCAGTACGTGATACTATAACTGTTCATTATATTCTACTAACAAGAATATTACTGTATACAACTAGCACAATTGTATAAATATTGGTTAATTTTAACCACTGGGTTAAATTTGAGGTTTGGTTAAAATATGAGCTAAAGTTTGGTAAAGTGATTGTATAAAACTTTGGTTAAATTTGAAAAGAAATTATTTCCAGTAAGATTTAACCTGATTAAGTGTCTGATATTGGATTAAAACTGGTCAAGATTCTTAGTTTGTTTATTTAGTTGTCTGAGTTGTTGAGGACATTCAGCGTTTGGTACAACTAAGGAAAACCTCTAACGTTTAGTTAACTTTTGGTTAACTTTTTAACCAAACCTCAAATGTAACCCATGTTTGTACTATTGGGTGCAGCCCGTAACAAATCATTGGAATATATCATCATAGATCTATGTTTAATAATTTCGTGTTGTGTTTACTTACAGCCGCTACTGTTGGATATTTGAAACGTAAGTACGACCATCAGATCTACAAGTTACCTAGCTTAGTTACAAGTTACCTTAGTTACAGGTCATCATGCAATAGGTTATGATTGCAATGTAAACCATATCTGAAAATGTTCAAGATTTCTATGTTTTAAGTGTGTAGGATGTAACATGTGCTAGAAACAAACATACAGAAAGCAATATCAAAGAATATGATACCATAAAAAAACTTTACTATCAGTTTGAATAAATTCATTACCAACATTACATTTTACAGATGGAAATCTAGTGCCTGATGGAAATATAGGTAAGATTTTGGTACAAATTAATTATTTCTGAATAATTGAGCAATTAAATGTTTCACACCGTTAACATAAATTTCTAAGTTTAATATTTATTCCTCATTATATTGATGCTACTGGTACAGAAATGTTAAGATTTTTGGTTATCGACGTAAATTCAACACGGACAAACTTATTGCTTCACAATCACAAATACTATTAGGATTTTTACGAACAATAAAACGAATTACCTTTTATAGACACACAATTCATGTTGGCTTGACTTAGCAACAAAGTATATACAGCCAAATACATGCTTTGTAAAAACATATAATTGTACTGCATAAATGTTTCCATGGTACAAGTTATCATATATTTATTTATTTTTATATTGCCATGAAATGGTGTCACATTGGTGTGTACATGTTTGTAGGTTGTGCGGATGTATTCCATGGTGACACGTGTTCATTCAATAATACCTCTACAGTTCAGGGGATTCGTTATAGCCAGAAATCAAGCATTATAACAGGATGCTATTGTTATAGATCATGTTGTCAAAACAGAGACTGTTGCTATGATTATTATTGCAAATAAACATAATAAAATACGTATAACTATGTAAGTAATCATTTGGTAGTAATGTAAACATAATATATCGACGCCTGGTACACTGACAACATAAGATATTGGCAACTGGTATGACACTGTCAACAAAATTAATGACGCCTGGTACATTGACAACATAAGATATTGACAACTAGTATATGACACTGTCGACGTAACAAATTGACGCCTGGTACACTGACAACATAAGATATTGACAACTGGTGTGACACTGTAAACATAATAAATGACGCCTGATACACTGACAACATAAGATATTGACAACTGGTGTGACACTGTCAACATAATAAATGACGCCTGGTACACTGACAACATAAGATATTGAGAACTGGTATATGACACTGTCGACGTAACAAATTGACGCCTGGTACACTGGCAACATAATATATTGAGAACTGGTATATGACACTGTCGACGTAACAAATTGACGCCTGGTACACTGACAACATAAGATATTGACAACTGGTATATGACACTGTCGACGTAACATATTGACGCCTGGTACACTGGCAACATAAGATATTGAGAACTGGTATATGACACTGTCGACGTAACAAATTGACGCCTGGTACACTGACAACATAAGATATTGACAACTGGTATATGACACTGCCGTCGTAACAAATTGACGCCTGGTACACTGACAACATAAGATATTGACAACTGGTATATGACACTGTCGACGTAACACATTGACGCCTGGTACACTGACAACATAATATATTGACAACTGGTATATGACACTGTCGACGTAACAAATTGACGCCTGGTACACTGACAACATAAGATGTTGACAACTGGTATATGACACTGTCGACGTAACAAATTGACGCCTGGTACACTGACAACATAAGATATTGACAACTGGTATATGACACTGTCGACGTAACAAATTGACGCCTGGTACACTGGCAACATAAGATATTGACAACTAGTGCGACACTGTCAACATAATAAATGACGCCTGGTACACTGACAACATAAGATATTGAGAACTGGTATATGACACTGTCGACGTAACAAATTGACACCTGGTACACTGACAACGTAAGATATTGACAATTGGTGTGACACTGTCAACATAATAAGTCGACGCCTGGTACACTGACAACATAAGGTATTGGCGATTGGTGTGACACTGTCGACGTAACAAATCGACGCTTGGTACACTGACAACATAAGATATTGACAATTGGTGTGGCACTGTCAACAGAATAAATCGACGCCTGGTACACCGACAACATAAGATATTGACAACTTGTGTGACGCTGTCAACATATTCAATCGTCACCTAATATGACACAGTTAATATCAATAATGCCTCATTAAGATTAATCTGAACTTTATGAATACGGACCCTGCATGGGTATACATATTTCAGTTTTACAACGTTTCTCCGGTTTATAAACGATAGATACAGTCGTGGAGGGTATAGGAATGTTCCTATGTGACAATTTAGTGTATTTTGAATGTTCATTTGTTGCCTACACTAAGGATTATAGACTCTAAAACAAGCATTCATTTCTAACCATTAAACTCTTGTTTATATTCATTGAATAAGTAGCATCATTTATAAATATTTTTTCGAAATATGTGATATTGGACTTTGTAAACAAGCAATTAGAACTGCTCTATAATCATAGAAAATGGAGATAACTAGTTAGTGATATTATATACATGTACATCCCTTTATGATGAAATATCAAATATAACTTACCCGGTTACAATATTTTGAAATATTGTATAGTTGAAAGTTTATCAATTATGTTTGAATATCACAATTTATTAATAAGAATCAGATATCTCAAACTTTTGTTCATAATTATTAAAAGTTTGTACAAGTATTATGTATATATATGGTCCATTGTCATTAAGAACAAGCGTAGTCGGTTACTAATAAATTAAGAATGAACTCATGTTACACAGCAGCACTTGTTAGATATATTGTCACACGTACGCACCTAAAATACTTCTGATAAATAGCATTTAGCCAAATAGAGAAACAACTGAATTACGCCGCACAGGACTTCAGTCGCCAGTACTATATTACGGGAGGTGGATTCACGGCTCATAGAACGATCCGCGTATCACATTCCCGGAGGTGCTGGCGAGTTTATATACAAGTAAGTGTTGTCTTAAATTCTGCGTTAAGTTCTCAATTTAAAACTGGATTGTACATTTAGATGTGTACTTTAATAATATACTATATGAGAAAACTAATTATCAAGGTCAAATATTCAGGTATAATTATATTCATACGTAAATTACTGTACGTGTATCTGAATAAGGAAATAACATGTCGGATACGAACTTTTATACTTAAGTTGTCTGTGCAATATAAATCGCCCATATCGGTGTTAGTATCTAATGAAGTCTATCTACATTTGGTTCAACGATTACGACTTCTTTCTTTGTACAAAGCATGCAGATGATAACAATTGTATACTTAATTATATTTATTTTGATGATAAAAAGTCAAAGGAAGATGCGTGACTCATTAAAGCGGATGAATCTACTTTCGGTTTGGCTACACTTACATGTTCACTGTACCAGCGACCAGCCACAATGTGCTGCCTCCTGGGTCTTCGATTAAACACATTTACACCATAGGCACTCGATTCCGTGATAATTATACGTTTGTAGACGTTATTTTTCAATTTAACTCATCAAACAACGCAAATCTGCCGAAAGAAAAATCTTCGATTTTTTCCCCTTTTGAGTGCATAAAAACCTGTTTTTAAAAAAACATGCCCGTTCCTTACACCGATCCATTCTAGGATAATGTATAATTATTGTATGAAAAGGGTACGTAATGAAACACTTTAGTTTGGCATCGAACAAATAAGCTTTTAATGTACCCGAAATATTTGAAAAGACAAACTAATTCCAATGAAAAGTCTCCAGCAAGACTCCTCAAGATATCTTCAAAAACATTAAGTAACACTGACTAGTCACCACAGACAGTTCGTTTCTTGTAATATTATGATAGCATAATTATGTAATACACGACTTTATTGATGTTGTTCTTGCATATTCTGTAAAGAACCTGTGGTTATATACAAAGGGATTCGGCACATAAATTGTGACCCCCAAAAAAATCACCTTACACTATATAATTATATTGAGTCAATGTATATAGTGTACGGTGTTTTTTTGGGGTCAAAATGTATGTGCCGAATCCCTTTGGTTATATAAAGCTAATATATCTGGTATTTTATGCCACGTGGCTTGGAACAATATTTAGTATTTTTGTCTTTAAGTGATGGAGACTGGTGTAGAATTTTCCTCTGATGATTGGGACGACGTTTCGAACACTTCAGCTATCCATCTATCATATTTCATACAGAACCTGTTACCAGTACGTTTGGTTGGCTGGCAAGTAGTACGGCGCCATTATGACAGCGTCATGGCTTGTATTCCGCAAGATGACGCCAGTGGTAGTCCTTCCATCTCATTCGTGGTCACGGGTAGTACTGCAGAAGGGTTTGGAATCCCCAACTGTATGACGCGGACACGCCCACCTATAATGGAGAGATTTTCTGATGTTGATACTCTCATGGTGTGCAATGATATTTTGATATCAACACATGAGATATCAGTTCCAAACAATACGGAGTTCAAAGGTTATTTTGATAGTGCGGGGCTCCATCCTGGCTACACACGAATCTGTCTTCCATCTATTAAAGCTCTCGATGACACGTTTATATTTGATGCGGAGACAGAGAAGTATTATTTTAGTGCTACTAAGTATATTGAAAAACTTTCCTCCCAGAATTTTGAGTTGGACGCTTCTGAGAGTTGGACCATTCAGGGTCCAGCATTAACTGTAGAAAATTCGTTGGTTCTGACACTTGAAAATTTGAAAAAGCCAAACGCAGGAGGTTCTTTTGATATGGTTACGACTCTGAAATGCGCACCATGGCCAAAGGAAGCCAGTGCTTGGAAAGAGAGAGCTATGAAATCGAACTGGCTGTCTGAAGATATCATCCAGTCGATCATAGATGATGGCTGTCATGTGGTTGCTGTCCCGTCAAAGAAAAGCCTTAGACCTGATATTGAATGGAGAATGTCGTTTTCAGCATCTGAGGGAAAGCTTGCACGTGATGCCGTGACAGATCAGCAACGTCAATGTTACATATATCTGAAAATACTGAGATATCAAGTGATGAAACCAGTGTCTGTTTTATCTTCCTACGTGTTTAAATCTGTATTTCTTCACTGTTGTGAAAAACTTCCGGTTGACAATTGGGAGAAATACCCTGGTAACTGTATATTTTACATGCTGGATGTAATTCTAGATTGTCTTCGGAAAAAGTTTGTGCCAACCTATTTTTTACCAGAGAATAATCTAGTGGATCATTTAACGGAAGAAGAACTTAATGCTGCAATTCTTGCTGTAGAAGCTCTAAGGGCAGACCCAATTACTCCTGTTTTAGACTTTACTGATGAACGAGTTATGGGATACCAATGTCTTTTGATGACTCACCGAGAACTTACCAAACCTTTATTGGATGACATGAAGTTATTTAAAGTTCACAGGAATAAAGAATTGTCTGTTATGTGTAGTTTTATGCATATAGGAATGTTTATGTGCCAATTTTTACTCCACGAGCAATCAAGCGACAGAGAAGCTGAACTGGTCAAACATCAAGAGGCTGTTAGAATAATGATAGACATCTACACACTATGGCTGCTTCCAATGGGGTTGAATGCATCGCTGATTCAGTTTATCAACTCGGCTGGTCTTTCTATCAAAAACGTGAAGATATGTGTACGTTTCTTTCAGGCTGTCCTTAGCCTGTCCTCGGAGTATCCTGAATTGTCCATTGTACGTGGTAACCTTGCATGTATGTATCATGGATACGCATATACCGATAACGAGCAGAAACCTAATGATGAATACATGAAAAAAGCTGGTGAATTGTTTGAGCAGGTTTATTCTGAGAACAAAGCGAGTGCTATTGATTATGTTACTTATCTTGTAAAACTTAAGAAGTTCACAGAAGCTGAGAAGATACTTGAAGATTTTCTGCAAATTAAAGGCAACGAAATGGCTTCCAGTTTCAGCTACAATGAATCGGAAATGAACACGTTAGAGAACCCACTGAGACAACACGTGGCTGACTGTGGTTCAATTAATGGGGATGGTGTTTCCTTCGCATACTTTTATTTAGTGAAATGTTTAGTGGAAGCAGATCTTAAAGCTACAACACAGAGAATTCATGATGTATTGGAGAGATTCGAAATACATTGTAAGGAAAGAAATGACAAGAATGCCTCGTTGCTGTTGGAATATGCGAGAAACGTTGCTAGAGGAAAGTTAGAACATTGACTTAAGACCTTTTGGCAAACTTCTAGTAACTGATATCATACATACGTCTTTATGTTTTGGTGTATGTTTACATTTGAACTTCCTGAAATATATGCAATGTATAGTGTTGGATTTATATCAACAATGTAGATGAAGACCTACGTATGCTTCAAACATATATAATTATTTATTTTATGTACAAAATGATATTTATCTTAATGTTTGTTGTGTCAATCAATACAGCCAAAACCTCCATACATTATATAATACTGGTGTGTAACTGGTTATGTTTCTTAGTATGTAGTTTAGAATATTAGATCAACGCATTACATTTAGCATTCCCCAACTTTCTTATCGCTACTTAAAGAATGGTTTATAGTCCAGCAACATGCATACATATACAATGTACTTGAAACATTTATTGTCGAATATCAAATAAACCTGTTTTATGAGGTAATATCAAAATATGAGTTATGCGTTTATAGTCACTTTATGCATGACTTGTGTGAACCAAAAAACTAAGCCCAATATTGAAAAATTTCAATGAAAATCTCCTTTCAGATCTATTGAGATATCATTATTTAAACATTCGTTGTAATTGAATACCAAATAGGTCCTGAGTACATTTTATCTCAAGTATGTTGACCATCACAAATTGACGTTTCTCATTATAACAACACCATGTTAGTTTCCTCAGTACACGAACCACTTGAAGCACTCGTATTGATCAGTGAGATTTAATATGAACATAAATTATACGATGTCTGACTACGGAAACCACACGGTGCCATGTCCGTAAAACTGTGGTAAGATACTGACAAACTGCCTGGTCAAAGTACAATCTCTGTACAACTGCCGCCAATGAGAAGGACAAACAGTTGTAAGGAAGTGACCATTCATGGAGGTTACACTAGCTGTATATTACTAGATTCCATGCATGGTTCTTACATCCACTCATATTCTTCTTGCTGTCGTATAACGTGGATGGATGTTATAAGATAATTCTTCTCATTTGTTTAATTCCGTTTATTGTGGTCAGTGGTATGGTTATACACCGAGTCGTTGTAGGACATGTTTCCATGTGCGGGGCTTATCGTGTGTATTGCTTTGTCATAGTCATTAGTGTTGTCATTAAAGTGTGATTGTAGTTTTATACAGCCCACTTCGTTATTTAAATGTGAATACATATCATCGGCTACATGTGTCGCTCCTGGGGAATTTTTCGGTACGGCCGTTCGTACATGTGAATATGTATTGTCTGGAAGAGGCTTCACTGGTGTTTGTATGTGGTTATATTCATTTCCTAGACACTCTTCAATGTTATCAATGTAAGTATAATCTGCCTCTTCATCGCATGGATCTCTGATCGAGGTTCTTGCTGTAAGAGCCAATCTGTGTGAATACGATACAGCACCTGACATGGTGTTGACATTTGTTTCGGGACTAGACTTCGTTTGTGCCCCTCGCTTTCTTCGTCGGCTTCTGAAATAGAGTTTATTTTCTACTATATAAACCGTGACAATAAACATGTTACTCATTAACCTATTTAGTTTACTTATTTTATTTTGAATCTATACCTACTGCTTGTTGTTTGAATCTGTTTGTAACCTTGTTTAGGGATTCCGAACATTTTCCAAGACTAGGATCATGTGTCCTGAGAGACATAATTTGTTCGTGAATGTTGCCTATTGGAAGATTAATCCTTAGCTTGGTATAAAGTCGGTAAACTTAAAGCTGTGAACAGGCTACTAACTAAATGTTCAAAAGACAAAAGGTTAAATAAAAGAAAGATATTTGCTTAATTTATAATACGTTCACTGACTCCATTGTAACTGGTTACCGACAGGCACACTTAGATACTTTGCTCAAATGTGTAAGTTAGTAATTACAAAATATCCCATGACATACTGCAGTGGTACTATTAAATGGTTCTTGCATCACAGTTATTTTTCAGTCCGTCTGTCTGTATCTTCGTCCGTCCGTCTGTATGTATGTTTGTATGTCCTTGTTTTAAGTGTATACTAGTAATCAGATAAAAAATAATACCTGATGAAAATCACTACACTTGCTATGCTTATAGATACAGCGACTATTGACGATATAATGATGATGATGATGATTGTTGCACTCATTGTCTTCTGGTTGTCTCCACCGTCTGTACCGTCTGGGTCATCTAATATAAAAATACACATAAATTACATAACGGATTTATCAGCTCGCTATCTTTTTAAAACTAGGTTTTCTGAAGGAAAATGATGGTAATTAGATTGGCGAATGTTGGCGAGTGGGCGTTCACAACTTCTTCTGCGAGCTTTATCTCCTACAATTCTCAGGTGATGTCTACCAAACGTTCGTACAACTACGTGTATTGTCAACAAGTACCCCAGTATATATATTTAGGTTTATTGCCCTTTGTTTATTTTGTACATTTGTAATAGAGAAATACTCATCCTTAGCATTTTTTTCAAGAATTTTTATGTAACTTTGATAGAACTATTCTTCCTTATACATTGTATGCACAAAATTGAAACAGCATAAAAAGGAGATGGAGATGAGGCAACATTTTTCCAGCTTGCGTCCTATAGTTACAGTTTATATCATATTTATAGAAGCCATTACCTGGTGACAGAGTGATGGTCTTCGGTACTGCGGTAACATTGGCAATATGGTTACATATATCAAGTGCTTCATTCAGTAATATGCTGTCTGTAACGATACAATTACAATGTGGAATTATGGAACATTGAGTAAGCACCGCTTGTGCCGATCTTGTAGTAAATGTGGTTTTATTGTCATATTATAGATTTTATATGATACATAGCCTGATATTTATACGTTCATCCTCCAATTGTTATGTATATACAATGTATTCGTATTTGAAATGTGCCTGCCTTGTTTGTAAAATGTTGTTTGTATACAATTTATACAACTTTTAATACTGTGGAATCCTTAATTTTCGTTGGGTTCAATTTTCGTGGTTTTTACTAAAATGGCTATTTCGTGGGGACATGAATTCGTGGATTTTGATTTTTGAAAAGAAATGCCCTATCTCTGCATTTAAATTCGTGGGGATTTGATTTCGTGGATGAGCCGACCCACGAAATCCACGAAATTAAATCCCCAACGAAAATTAATGATTCCACAGTATATGGTTGTTGAGAGGTTGCTGTTCTAGAGAGGTTGAATTAATAGTTAAATCGTGCAGTGGGGAAAATCGTGATGTTGTTGCGGGCAGGTTGTTGCTCAAGAGAGGGCCGCTCTGGAAAGGTTGCACTGTACGTCCTATGTACAAGACTGAATAAAGCTGATACTGTTCTGATTTTAATACAGTAGATATGGTTATAGTGATTTCTTGAAGACCTGAATCTTCTGTTTATCATATCCAGATACCAATTTATCCATTGTATTGACGTTATACAATTCTTCGCTATATCTAAGTTTACTATAACGGTGTTTGACTGTATTGTGAATAGTTCAGACAATGATTGAAAAAGTCCAAAAATAATGGACGACTTCACTGAAGAAAAAAGTTATATATTTTTTATGTGTTCTCTATTTTAAAACAATCTCTGGGATGTTATAAAGTACAGTGTATATAACTTTACCGTCAATTTTATTCCCTTTGCACGCATCTTCAGTATACCATTCATTAATATCCCCATCTTCGCAACAAAATAGTAAGATGGTTGGTTCACATTGTGTCTGTGAAATCCACCTGCTGTTATTTTTCATTTGACATTTGCCCGGATGTTGTGTACAGCCTATAACAAACAGTGTATTCATTAATTAGTTATACGTTAAGATGTAGAAGAAGACTTTAAAGAAGTTAAAAAGATGCATACAATTTCTGAAAGATTTATAAAAATAAATTAAGAACATGAACATGAATAGCGGATTGGTACTGACATTTTATCAATAATCAAGTAAAATATATATACATGCATGTGTCCTCACATTTTAAAGATGATATACATGTACATGTATATATGTTCTAATAAAATAAGATAATATATATATATATACATGTTTATATCCTGACCTTATTTCGATAAAATATGTATACCTGTATAATTATGTCCTCACATTTTTAAGATATAATATATATACACTGTACATGTATATATCTTTAATTTAAAATATGTACAAAACTTACGCATGTCCATCTCGTCTAGACATCTACTCCAGCCTGATAAAGATAAAAAGAATGATTGTTCAAATAGGCATACCAATAGTGTATTATAAATGAATGTGAGTTTGAATTAGTGATACGTGTCACATAACCATAAAATCACTGCCATCATTTATACCATAAAATCACTGCCATCATTTATACCATAAAATCACTGCCATCATTTATACCATAAAATCACTGCCATCATTTATACTATAACGTCAATGCCGTCATTTATACCATAATATCACTGCCATCATTTATACCATAAAATCACTGCCATCATTAATACCATAAAATCACTGCCATCATTTATACCATAACGTCAATGCCGTCATTTATACCATAATATCACTGCCATCATTTATACCATATAATCACTGCCATCATTTATACCATAAAATCAATGCAATCATTTATATCATAACGTCAATGCCGTCATTTATACCATAAAATCACTGCCATCATTTATACCATAAAATCACTGCCATCATTTATACCATAAAATCACTGCCATCATTTATACCATAAAATCACTATCATCATTTATACCATAAAATCAATGTCATCATTTATACCATAAATCAATGCCATCGTTTATACCATAAAATCAATGCCATCATTTATACCATAAAATCACTATCATCATTTATACGATAAAACCACTGCCATCATTTATACCATAAAATCAATGCCATCATTTATACCATAACATCAATGTCATCATTTATACCATAAAATCAATGCCATCATTTATACCATAAAATCAATGCAATCGTTTATACCATAAAATCAATGTCATCATTTATACCATAAAATCGCTATCATCATTTATACCATAAAATCAATGTCATCATTTATACCATAAATCAATGCCATCGTTTATACCATAAAATCAATGCCATCATTTATACCATAAAATCACTATCATCATTTATACGATAAAACCACTGCCATCATTTATACCATAAAATCAATGCCATCATTTATACCATAACATCAATGTCATCATTTATACCATAAAATCACTGCCATCATTTATACCATAAAATCAATGCCATCATTTATACCATAAAAATACTATCACCATTTATACGATAAAACCACTGCCATCATTTATACCATAAAATCAACGCCATCATTTATACCATAACATCAATGTCATCATTTATACCATAAAATCAATGCCATCTTTATACCATAAATTCCCTATGATTATTTATACCATAAAGTCACTATCATCATTTATACCATAAAATCACTATGATTATTTATACCATAAAATCACTATCATCATTTATACCATAAAATCACTGTCATTAATATAAAAACTAATATTTCCCTCTAGCAGTATACAATATAATCATTTTCCTGTCTATTGAGATTATTAGTATGTCTCTTATTGTAGAAGTCACTTCTTTGTCTCGGAAGCAATACGCGGGAATTCCTAGAAAAAATATGAAGTTTCTCACCATTAACTCTCATTATAAGAATATTCCATAGCAACAATTTTATATTGACATCTGCCATTATTACTTGTAGACTTTCAAAATTCAGCGTATGTAAGGGAAATTCTCTGTCATTAATACACAATTAATTTGATGTAGAAGTAAGTGTTAAGTGGACTTTGCAAGTTTATCATAAAGTTTAAAACATTGTCACCCGAAACTCTTCAATGACTAATATAAATTAAAGTATTCTCGGAAAAAGCAATTATATATCTTAAAAATCGATACAGGATACGTACAACTATACAGTGTAACACCAATGAACAATCATCCCAGAACAACAGCCACCTTCCTGTTACAGTCAGCATATCAACAACCAAAATGGACGTTTTACTCTCGTTTCACTCTATCAACAACAGTCACCTCCTCACAACGGTCATTTTTGTCCTTACCAGTAATGTCGATACGTTGTAGGAAGGTTGCACTGTATAAATATAATTATGTATTATAAATATGATAGGTTATATTGTTCATATCCGAGTGTTTAATTGTACATAACAAGCAAAATTATGCTGTTTAATAAAGTGTTAATGTGATATATTTGATGTCAGTTACTGACAGGAAATGTGCCAATTAAGAAAAGTTTTGAGATATGACTGGTTCATATACGGTCTAGTTACTGCTAATAATGACTCAGGACTACACACATGGAATTTAGTCAACTATTTATTAATCACACCAAAGTACCATTCATATTGTCTACCATGCAGTCATCATTCTACGTTAGAAAATATTATTAATTCGATCAGTATAGGAGATTCATTTAGTAATTCATAACTAGTATAATATTAAAATTATCTACTCGTACCTAATCATAATTCTAGTAAAATATTTATCAAACAGTTTTTGGCAAGTTTATATGACCTTCAGTAGTCATTACAGTGTACCTGCAAAGATCATATTTTAGTTTAATGGTACGAGAGTCCTTGCATTAATTTGTTCTATGTTGTTACTGCTGCAATCGGAACTCCTTGGCCTTTGCCTATCGTAACTTGCGTACTTCTAATACATACATTCAATTACTTTTGTTGTTGTATTGTGTTCTAAAAATAAAACTTTTTAAAGTAAATTTGTTAAGTATGGCCGAACGAATTTCGGTTATTGACTAGAAATATGGGAGGTAACCACGACAAGACGGCGAATGACTTTAAGAATTGTTATCTGACGTTATCATGGATTGAATAAATAGGTTTTCGTCTGTTCGCGTCGTTTCAAGATATTGGCTCTGTATGAATTCTTTCAGGATGAAAATCTAATATACTCTCACCAATAAATCAAGCAAATTGACATGACAAGAAAATATTAATACTACACGTAGACTTGTGAAGTCAAAATTGTACAATGTACAGTGCAACCTCTCCTTTTCAAAAACCTTTTTTGAGAAGCAAAATTATGTTGTTGTTGAGAGGTTGTTGCTCTAGAGAGGTTAAATTATTAGTTAAATCGTGCAGTGGGAAAATCATGCTGTTGTTGCAGGGAGGTTGTTGCTCAAGAGAGGGCCGCTCTGGAGAGGTTGTACCGTATATGTATCATTTTGTAAGTCTTATTATTACTCAGTTAATTCACTAACAGTATTCAGTTTTTTTATTCACAAATTATTTTCATAAAAACCAACTGCGGTAATTAATAACTTGATATCAAGCCGGACTCATACTTAAGTCAGCTGGATCTCGAATGTTTGGTGAGATTATCTATGAATTGGTTCAAGGTGCTACATGTACCTTGTCGTTGTATTTCTTAATGAAATGTTAATGATTAGCGACGAGACTAGATATCAATGTAATGTCATACTGTTTTAACAAAACCGAACCCTCTAATGATAATTTGTGCATTTCTTCCGATAAAAATTTCGACAGATAATTAAACGATATAAATATATTTTCTTTGACCTTGTCTGATTAGATATAGGCCTAATTAAATTCTAAACCCAACTAGCGTACGTCATATGCATCTGTATACTACATTAAACTTTCACCCAAAAACAAGTGTTATTAAAATCAACAGTGGTTGATTAAATATTATATTTTTATCAATATTTGTTTGTATTTCTTGGTGAACTATATAATGTCTTTATGAATAATATATCATAGCTATTTATAAAGTTCTTTTTTATTTTTGCAAATGGACATATTAACACACAAAGCTTACAATAACCTTATGATTTTTTTTAAAAGAAACATTCATCGAAGGATGACGGTGCTGTAAACATTTATATTTAAACGAATTCTGTACGCGGACTCGTATAATTTATAGCCAATCATTTAAGGTGCGACATTATCACACTGCAAGAGTTTTTGTTTCGTTGTTAAGTCAACCAGTTTTATCTTGAATGAAGAACACTTAGATCAGATTGTACCCAAATACTTACAATGTTACGTTATAGATTTCTTCAAGGGCGAGTCCGTCTGTTCGTCAATCTAATCAGTTAAATCAGGTTTGTTTACACAGAGATTTTTCAATACAACGACATAGTGACTACTTTATACCACACTATTAATATATATAATATACGATGATAGAATTATTGAAAGTCGTGGAATTTACAGTTTTCTTTTAAATGAGTTCATGAATTTCTGGAGCACCATATATAATATGATCATTTACGTGGGTCTGTACGTGTAGGTGTTAAGGAACGGAATTAACCGAATAGAAACTAGCAATGTCAATAAGAAACAAGCAATGTCAAATAGAAACAAGCAATGTCAAATAGAAACGAGCAATGTCAATAAAAAACAAGCAATGTCAAATAGAAACGAGCAATGTCAAATAGAAACGAGCAATGTCAATAAGAAACGAGCAATGTCAAATAGAAACAAGCAATGTCAAATAGAAACGAGCAATGTCAATAAGAAACAAGCAATGTCAAATAGAAACAAGTAATGTCGAAAAGAAACTAGTAAGTTCGAAAGGAAACAAGCAATGTCAATAAGAAACAAGCAATGTCGAAAAGAAATAAGCACAATGTCAAATAGAAACAAGCAATGTCAAATAGAAATAAGCACAATGTCAAATAGAAACAAGCAATGTCGAATCGAAACAAGCAATGTCAAATAGAAATAAGCACAATGTCAAATCGAAACAAGCAATGTCGAATCGAAACAAGTAATGTCAATAAGAAACAAGTAATGTCAAATAGAAACAAGCAATGTCGAAAGGAAACAAGCAATGTCAATAAGAAACAAGCAATTTCGAAAAGAAATAAGCACAATGTCAAAGAGAAACAAGCAATGTCGAATTGAAACATGCAATGTCGATAAGAAACAAGCAATGTCCAACAGAAACAAGCAATGTCGAAAAGAAACAAGCAATGTCGAAAATAAACAAGTAATGTCGAAAAGAAACTAGTAAGGTCGAAAAGAAACAAGTAATGTCGAAAAGAAACTAGTAAGTTCGAAAATAAACAAGTAATGTCTAAAAGAAACTAGTAAGGTCGAAAATAAACAAGTAATGTCGAAAAGAAACTAGTAAGTTCGAAAATAAACAAGTAATGTCGAAAAGAAACTAGTAAGGTCGAAAATAAACAAGTAATGTCGAAAAGAAACTAGTAAGGTCGAAAGGAAACAAGTAATGTCGAAAAGAAACTAGTAAGGTCGAAAAGAAACAAGTAATGTCGAAAAGAAACTAGTAAGGTCGAAAAGAAGCAAGTAATGTCGAAAAGAAACTGGTAAGTTCGAAAGGAAACAAGCAATGTAGAAATCTTGGTTGAATCAATGCTTACGTTATATTCATACAGAAAATGTCGCGTTTATTACTTTAATTAGTGACAAATTTTATGTTTGTCAACCAATTTTTACAGGGAATGCATTAATTATGTCATATATTCTATTAATCATTAAATATGGAGTCAAACACACAATATTTTATTACAAGTCGTGTACTTCAACTACTGACCTTTTCCGGTTTTTACAAAATAATCTACATGTATATTTAAGGTGTTGAACGGGGTTTAACATCGCACGTTTTAACTCGCTGGACATGAATTGATAATCGACCTGTAAGACATCTACTTATATATATCTCCTAATCTCAATAAACCATGTGTCCGGCCGTTATCAGCCGAGGAATGTAGTTTATGGTATCAGACCTTACATGGAGTCTATCCTTGATAAAAAGTTGTAAAAAGACCAAATATTTAAATACGTAGGTTTTAACTTGTAGGCGGACATTTTGATTTATTGCTATACCTCTGTCCAGAGTAAATCTATCGAGTGAATGACTGAACGCTTTTTATATCCTGAGAACTTTAAATCTACATAAAATGATAGCAGATATAAGTGTATACATAGGTATAATATTTATCATTAAAACTTGTTTACTAAAGTCGTACTGGCGCCTTATTTAACGACACTGTCCCAAACTACAGATTTAGATTTTAAGACAAGTTCGTCTCAGGTGTTTGATAATGAAATCATTTTTGCGAACGTTAAAACTTCTTTTAGAGGGCTGAGTATATTTCATGTAATTTCTAATCATCGAACTTTTGAGGATTGAATACATACATATATACAGTAATATCGAATATATTTTTCATGGGTAGAATAATATCCCATGTATTCGCTAAAAGACGCAGTGACATCAAATAATTATGTTCGTTCATTTATATATAATCATTTTTATGTATATTATTGGTGCAGTTTCCCATGTCTTAAAGCCCAATTCGCTTTCTTGTGTATGTCTTATTTTACGTAGAAAGACGTCTTATCAGTGAAACTGGCTTTTACGTGCAATAAAAACATTCCGAATTTTTTTTTAGTACAATTATAGAAATGTAGCACAGCATTTTTCAATGGTATTGCAAAAAAAGAGAAACAGCATTTGACAACATTTTTACGAGATGTGGCTAAAGAAAGGCATCATGTTAATATCGTTTTAGAGCAAATACAATCTGTACTACTAAATTCAAAAAGCTAATGGGCCTTTAAACCATAAGTGTATTAAAATTACACGAAGTATAACAATATTTCGAGTTGGCCTGTCTTAATTAGTCGGAATTAATGAAATGTTTCTGTTTAATTCAAAGCTGATAACAAAATGATAAAACTTCTCGGAAATTAATAAAAACATTAAGTAAACTGACAATGATAACAGAATATACGCCACTACAAGTATACCATGATTAAATTTATCATCACGTACTGATAAGTGACAACGACATGTTATTTCATTATGTTAAGCATGTTTACTTAACTCGTTTCAATCCCTGGTATGCATACCGATTATTTACCACTGCTGGGTAATTCATTAATTTAGCCTTTGTTTTGACTTTCATTGTGATAAGATGTGTTTTAATTTACCATTTAAAGATGACATTCTTCTGAACTATCTGTCCAGTGTACCGTGGTTTACAGCTGTACGTAATCCATCTCTTGAATTATAAACTAAACCGCACATACGATGTGAAACTCTGATCTTTGATTAATAAGAAGAGGGAGTCGCGGTAAAAAATGACAACTACTTGAATAATTAGTACAGTGTTACTGGAACTGTATGGTACTGAGTGGTACACTATGGTATTGTACGGTACTGCGTGGTACACTATGGTATTGTATGGTACTGAGTGGTACACTACGGTATTGTATGGTACTGAGTGGTACATTATGGTATTGTATGGTACTGAGTGGTACACTACGGTATTGTATGGTACTGAGTGGTAAACTATGGTATTGTAAGGTACTGAGTGGTACACTACGGTATTGTATGATACTTAGTGGTACATTATGGTATTGTATGGTACTGAGTGGTACACTACGGTATTGTATGGTACTGAGTGGTACACTACGGAATTGTATGGTACTGAGTGGTACACTACGGTATTGTATGGTACTGAGTGGTACACTATCGTATTGTATGGTACTGAGTGGTACACTATGGTATTGTAAGGTACTGAGTGGTACACTATGGTATTGTATGGTACTGAGTGGTACACTATGGTATTGTATGGTACTGAGTGGTACACTATGGTATTGTTTTGTACTGAGTGGTACACTATGGTATTGTAGGGTACTGAGTGGTTCACTATGTTATTGTATGGTACTGGGTGGTACACTATAGTATTGTATGCTACTGGGTGGTACACTATGGTATTGTATGGTACTGAGTGGTACACTATGGTATTGTATGGTACTGAGTGGTACACTATGGTATTGTATGGTACTGAGTGGTACACTATGGTATTGTATTGTACTGAGTGGTACACTATGGTATTGTATGCTACTGGGTGGTACACTATGGTATTGTATGGTACTGAGTGGTACACTATGGTATTGTATGGTACTGAGTGGTACACTATGGTATTGTATGCTACTGGGTGGTACACTATGGTATTGTATGCTACTGGGTGGTACACTATGGTATTGTATGCTACTGGGTGGTACACTATGGTATTGTATGCTACTGGGTGGTACACTATAGTATTGTATGGTACTGAGTGGTACACTATGGTATTGTATGGTACTGAGTGGTACACTACGGTATTGTATGGTACTGAGTGGTACACTATGGTATTGTATGGTACTGAGTGGTACACTACGGTATTGTATGGTACTGAGTGGTACACTATGGTATTGTATGGTACTGAGTGGTACACTACGGTATTGTATGGTACTGAGTGGTACACTATGGTATTGTATGGTACTGAGTGGTACACTACGGTATTGTATGGTACTGAGTGGTACACTATGGTATTGTATGGTACTGAGTGGTACACTACGGTATTGTATGGTACTGAGTGGTACACTACGGTATTGTTTGGTACTGAGTGGTACATTATGGTATTGTATGGTACTGAGTGGTACACTATGGTAGTGTATGGTACTGAGTGGTACACTACGGTATTGTATGGTACTGAGTGGTACACTACGGTATTGTATGGTACTGAGTGGTACATTATGGTATTGTATGGTACTGAGTGGTACACTACGGTATTGTATGGTACTGAGTGGTACACTATGGTATTGTATGGTACTGAGTGGTACACTATGGTATTGTATTGTACTGAGTGGTACACTATGGTATTGTATGCTACTGGGTGGTACACTATGGTATTGTATGGTACTGAGTGGTACACTATGGTATTGTATGGTACTGAGTGGTACACTATGGTATTGTATGGTACCGAAGGGTATTGTATGATACTGAGTAGTCCTGTATGGTACTGAGTAGTACTGAATGGAACTGAGTGGTACTGTATGGTGCTGAGTAGTACTGAATGGAACTGAGTGGTACTGTATGGTACTGAGTAGTACTGAATGGAACTGAGTAGTCCTGTATGGTACTGAGTAGTACTGAATGGAACTGAGTGGTACTGTATGGTGCTGAGTAGTACTGTATGGTACTGAGCAGTACTGTAAGGTACTGAGTAGAACTGTAAGGTACTGAGTAGTACTATATGGTACTGAATGGTACTGAATGGTCTATATGGTCCTGTATAGTAATACATGATACTGAGTGGAAATATATGGTACTGAGTGATATCTGATTGTACTTAATCCGTTCTGTTCATTTGCTAAATGACATTTCGTGTAACACACTTAATTTACACTTCTCTATATGTAAAATAGTTTTATATACAGATCTTTTCATGCGTGTCAATTCATTAGGATTCGAGTGTATTCTATACGATCTTTGTATTTTAATTGCACCAGTTGACTTAATGATATATAGTGTATTGTGATAAGAGAGGGTTGTCATTAGGAAGGCAGTAACTCACTAATTTAGGGTTGGGAAGTCGATCAGTTATCTACGTATCGTAGTTCAATTACATGCACGAACCATCACACTTAATCTCATATTTCAAGTCTATACTTAAACAACAATATTAACTGTAACTGAGTCATCTCAGGGTTACAGATAAATGTACGATTCGTGCAATATATTCGAGGGCTGTCCTGGAAGTTCGCGGAAGTTCTCGATAACATGAATATTTACAGGACTTTTGAGTTAAAACTGTAAACAAAGAAAGTCACAATAATATGAATAGAAACACAACCTATTTTTTCTCGTAACATGTAGGCCTGCCTGTTTTATCCCAGTTTCATTCTGATCAAGATGAAGTCTTAGGTGATGTACATTACGAGAACTCGACCAAGTGTTAGACAGTGTTGTTATCATTATTA